>ML664200.1:4816928-4896730 GCA_007570785.1 Antilocapra americana | reverse complement strand
TGAAGGAGGGAGGAGAAGGGGATGACAGAGGATAAGGTTGTTGGATGGCATCACCGACTTGATTGACATGAGTCTGAGCAAGCTCCAGAAGTTGGTGATGGACAGGGAAGTCTGACGTGCTACAGTCCATGGAGTCTCAGAGTCAGACATGACTGAGTGACTGAACAGACTAACTAGGTTTGTCATTACCTTTTCTTCCAAGGAGCAAGGATTTTTTAATTTCATGGCTGCAGTCACATCTGTGGTGATTTTGGAGCTCAAGAAAATAAAATAATGTATCTCACTTTATAACTATTACATTATTAATTATTAATTAAATTGTCATTGATCTGATTCACAGATTTGATGGTAGTTTTTCATCTTCTTTATTTGGAGGAGACCATGCTTTCTGGGCCTAATCGTTAAATTCATGCCTCCTAGAGACTGTGCTCTCTATTCCAACTTTTCAGTCCATTTCTCTTGATCACTTCTCTCACAGTGTTCTGAATCCTTTGGCTTCTATTCAGCTCACTACAGTTCCCTTTGAGCTCTGTCCCACTTCCTCCATCAGCTACCAGATCCCTTGCATCTCTCTTTTTCCTACCAAATACAAACATGACAGATGCCAAGCTTATTTACACCACTGTCCAAGTCCTGGGATACAAGGACACAAACATATGTGTTGACAGATAGATAATCATCAGGTACACCACTTCCTATACAAATCTTTATTTTTTTTAACTAATATACAAATCTTTAAATCCCTCAGATCACATTTTCAAAATACCCATCCTACAATAGGTGCCTGGTTAGGTGATTTTAAGGGCCTGCTACTTAGCACCTTCTCTTGGGGGTAAGAAAACGCAGAAGCCCAGGTAACCACCAAAAACTCAAGTTCCATTGCTTTTACACATCAATAGCCCCAGGTTGTGACTTTCTTCAATACGTGTAAGCCTACTTTGCACACATTCAGAGTTAATGAAGAAACTCATGGTGGTTTACTACAGAAGCGCAGTACTTACTTCAAATATTCTATGGAAATAAATATTTATATAAAATATATTTAAATATATACATATATAGTCAAAATATAAATGTATAAACATAAATATATACATTTAAATATATTTATAAAAGTATATTTATATATTCCAAAATTGCTAAAAATCACAGTAACTCAGAGTTAAAAGACCCTAGAGGTTATGACATCACCCTTATGGCAGAAAGCGAAGAACTAGAGAACCTCTTCATGAAAGTAAAAGAGAAGAGTGAAAAAGTTGGCTTAAAACTGAACATTCAGAAAACTAAGATCATGGCATCTGGCCCCATACTTTCATGGCATCTGGTCCCTTACTTCATGGCAAGTAGATGGGGAAACAGTGGAAACAGTGTCCGACTTTATTTTGGGGGGCTCCAAAATCACTGCAGATGGTGACTGCAGCCATGAAATTAAAAGACGCTTGCTCCTTGGGAAAAAAGGGAAAGAGGGAGGAGAAGGGGACGACAGAGGATGTGATGGTTGGATGGCATCACTGACTCAATGGACATAAGTTTGAATAAACTCCTGGAGCTGGTGATGGACACGGAGGCCTGGCGTGCTTCAGTCCATGGGATTGCAAAGAGTTGGACATAACTGAGCAACTGAAATGAACTGAACTGATAATAATATATATATATAGCATATAGTGACAGGAATTTATTTTCAGAATTATATTATGCAATTTATAGCTCTCTTTTGGGAGGAAGTCTATCAAAGTTGTGATGCTAATAACTATGTTGGTACTACTTGCACTTAATTTTTGATAATTAGCAGTAAGTTTTCAGAAGAGTTCAGAAAATATCCTCATTGTTCAGTGTTCTGGGGAGTAGACCATACTTCTTAACTAAACTTCTAATTACTACTTATCTTCTTGAGAGATGCATAGATTTCTAGAGAAAGTTTGCCAACAAGAATCCCTATTAAATAAGTAATTTTAAAACTTAGAGGGGACTGTTATGATCCATCATTTGAAAAGCTCCAGAGATTCTATCAGATGAAGACAGTTTATTATGGACACCATATTCAGAGCTTGAAACAACCTCTGTCATGAATTTTTAAAAACTACCATATTCTAATTTTAACTGCACTCCTAGAGCAACTGTCTAGTAGGCTGCCCAAGCCATTTAACAGTAAGTGTGTGTTGTGGTGACCTACAAAGCTGAAGCTCACAGTCCCTGGAATCAGAAAGTTGAGTGGGTGACCACAGGGAGCTGCCACTGACAAGCTGAATACATACTTCTTTAATTACCTGAGGCTTCAGATTCTCTATATGAAGACAGGGTTAATCTCAACAGTTATTATTTAAAGATAATAAAATTCACTCTTGAGATACCTATAGTCTCTCTACCTAAATAGATTTCAAGGTTTTGGAATAGCGGAAATAGTTAATTAAAAAGAAATTAATTCCCCACAAGGCATCTGTCATAATGGCTTGAACAGATGAGGGAATCAAAACAATTTTCAGTTCACAATTTGCTTCTATTCTGAATATTGTCATCAAGTTTCCAAAACAGGACTGAAAAGGTGTTTTAATATAGTTGTTATAACACGTACCCAAGTGTACTGTTTCATTATTTCACAAATCAATTTGCTCACAGATTAACCTAAAGAATCCTTTTTAAACCTAGGACAATGTGCAATCTCTTGATTGGAATGTCCCTCCAGATTCAACCCCATGCAGTCACAACTTTCACGTTGTGTGAGTTTTCTTTCTAGAACTGCTTGACATCCTTCTGTGGCTCTCCATCTCTTAAAGCAGTCTGTCAGATTCCTTAGAATGACCTAAAAGGTTCTTTAGGATCTGGTCCCTGCCTAATATGTCCAGCTTCACCTCCCATGCACCTTGTAATTGAGCCACAGAGTAGTCTTCACAGGTTCTAGAATTCCTGTCTTCTTTCATGCCACTCCTTTCCCAGTTTTTCACATCCTATCACCTGTCATTGAAGTCTCTTGCCAAAAATCTCTTATTCATCTAAAATTTATTCAGAAATCTCTTTCCCTTACAAAACCTTTGTAGACCTCCCAGGTAATGTTAGCCATCTTCTCCAAGGATAACACAGCCTATTTTCTTAGCCTTGACTTGAAATGAAATGAAATGAAAGTCACTCAGTCATGTCCGGCTCTTTGTGACTCCATGGACTATACAGTCCATGGAATTCTCCAGGCCAGAACACTGGAGTGGGCAACCTTTCCCTTCTCCAGGGGATCTTCCAAACCCAGGTCTCCACAGGTGGATTCTTCACCAGCTGAGTAACAAGGCAAGCCCCTGACTTAGGAACTTCCTAATTTAAGGTGACTTGACTTGCAGCCCAGGCCTTTCTTTCCACAGTTATTCTTATAAATTGAAACAACATGTAAAGAAGCAAACTCATTCATGACTGTCTAACAACCTTAACAAACAATAAATTAATGTTGATTCCTTCTAGATCCACTAAGGCTAAGTCACTGTAATCTGTAGTGAAAGGCTAACATTATGGAGAGTTAATCAGACTGAAAAGAAATTGATTGCTTCAGCATACAATAAGATGCCGTGAATCCATGTATCTCTGAACCTGGAAAAAAATTTATCAAAAGCATTGTCTGTATTTGAAATTTTAACAATATGCTTAATTGAAACATAGATTAAAGACCTTTCAGTGCAACAAAATGTTCTTATCTATTCAAGAAGAGAGGTAGTTGGCTTATAGTCAGATTTCTGGAATGGAGCACTAGCACTGATACATAAGAATGAAATAGTTTTTTCCAAAAATTTAACAGGAAATCATTGAAAAGAAAGATCATTGCTTATAATGGAGTTTAACTTCCATTAAAAAGTGAGCAAGGCATAACTAAAAAAAATTCCATGAACGATATTCCTCATCTAACATTTATCACTGAAAGAATTTCAGAAGCATTCTGCATATTGAATCAGTTATGGGAATTTTCCAAAGAGTAAATTCCAACTGCAATGTAGTTTGAAGGTCTTTGGGGGAAAAAAAATTTTAAAAAAATGAAGAGAAAGAAAAGGAGGTAGGAAGAGACAAGGAAAGAAGGAAGCAGAAAAGAAAAGAAGAGAAAACAAAGATAAAAAAGGAAAAAGAAAAAAGTTTGGGCTTACTACAAGAAAAAAAGCCGTTTTCTGTACAACCAACATTAGATTCAACCCATGCCAAACAATTCTTCCAAAGGACATTTACCATATAGATGTTACACTCTTTGCTTTTATACATAATTTTTTAAAAGTATGTATTTGTATTTTACTTCTGTAAAGAATTTTGATATTTTTAGTGTGTGAAAAGAAATTTCAGGAATGAAAGTCCAATTGACAAGTTAGGAGTTTAAATTCAGATAGTTTGACATGAGATCAGGCCTAAAATCATAACTTCTTTCCTCTTTTTGATAACTTTTCCATGACAATTTTACATTTCTGATATCTGGGAATATCCTTACTATACACATCAAAAGAAATTCACCAGTTTCCCAGAAGAGAAGTAGGTAGTGACATGACCATCACTGACTGCATATGTGGGAATCTGGCAAAACACAGATGGCCTATGTTCATCTGGCAGTTATGCTCATCTGTGGTGTTGTATGCATTCAACCAAATGTAAATGAAACCCTCATTCTCACTTAAAGTATTTTCAATAACACTGCTATGTGACATTGCATTGAAATAAAAAACCATAATTTTGGTTAAAAAACACTGACAGTCAGGGATGTATAATACTAAAGACAAGCAAACATTTATCACTGGTGGAGTTTTATCCTTTGCTTACTTTGTAAATCAACAGGAAAATGGATTTAGGGAGGGAAGATAACCTCCAAGCAGATAAAACTATGTTTTGTTTTGTCAGTGTGCAAAAGGATTGATCTCACTAAGTATTTAAAGCAGCAGAGCTGCCAAATTTCTCAGGATTGATCACAGAATTTTAAAGTAAGGGAAGGCTGATTAGACTGATTCATGTAGCAAAAAGGATTATACCAAGGTCCCAAACATCTTCAGAAGCTCCCTACTCACATGCTATGTTTCTAAAGCTGAATGGAGGGGTAGTCAATACCAAAAATAAAGAACTTTTATTGTCTAGATTCTAAAAGAGCTTGAGTTCTATCAAGAATTTTCCTGGTTCAGGAAACCACAAATAATACAATCTGGATTATAAACAATAAAAACAATGTATAACTTTTCTTATTAAAAAGATCATGTTCCGTCTGCCTCTACTAAATATTCAGAAACCCTTAAGGATTATGAATCTGTTGAAGTGGTAAGATATCAGCCTGGTTTATAGGTGCTCATATTTCTTGGTCTGCTCAGGTGACATGTGATCAGTTCTCAGCAAGTATCTTTTGAATTAATTTGAATTGTGTCTTCTATAATAGGCTACATGTACCCCAGGCACAGGAATTCTTGTCTATGTCTTTTTTTTTTTAATATTGTGTTCAATGTTTTACATATTGTACCCATGCAGTAAATGTTTGTGGAACACATGAATGGTTAGTCTGCATTACTGCTTACCATACAATGTTAAATGCTTTAAAAACTAATCCAGATGTTATTGCATAAGAAACACTGAGGAAGATGGTTAGGTGATAATAATAGACGGTCAAGATAAACATTATTATAAGTAAGATTTATTCCAGAAATCAGTTAACAGTCAAAATAATAAAAGTAAATAAGCTCATGTATTTGCTTTACTATTGTTACATGTTTTTATGATGTAACATCTTCCAGAGTATTCTTAAATCACTTGTGTTCTAGAAATGCCTTCTAAACTTCAAAACAAAAATGTTTTTCATACCACCTTTTTAAATCATGGAAGAAAAGTATTTGAGTGGCTCTGCTGTTTTAAAAAACCTATTAACTAAGTAAGCCTTCGTCAACTTGCCTCAGAGGCATCCTTAGGCAACACAAGGACAGAAATGGTAAAATAGTGAACCAATGCTAAGAAAATCTTACTAAAAATTATGTTAGACATTCGATAGTGAATTAAGGAGTCCGTATATTTGCTGAAACATTAATGCTCAGTATTTAGGTCTTATCTCCAAGGGGGACTGACTGAAAGATTACTAGTTTCAGACACAGAAGGGGAGCTTGTCATAGGTCTGGCACTTATTATCTTCACAACTTAGGCTGTATCATTTAGCTTCTCTGTGTCTCATTTTCTTAATCTATAAAATCAACTGACTGAAATAGATAACTTCTAAGGTTCAAAAGGTAGATCTAGAATCAGAAGATGTGTTTTGGCACCACAGCTCAACAGTTTATGTCAACCCCAGACAAATGTTTAGCTTTGAGTACTCAATTATATATGACTTTTGGACTATAGTCTACCAGGATCCTCTGCCCATGAGATTTTTCAGGCAAGAATACTGGAGTGGATTGCCATTAAGAAGCTACACTACTTCTTGTTCAGGGCTGTGGTGAAAATTAGAAGAGATCAACTCCATGAAAAGACTGCAAAAAAATGCGAGGAATTATGATGATGTTCTTTCTGACAGGTCATTTTGGAAAATATAGCACAAATTTGAAAAAGAATTAGAAGACATATATCCTATATGATTTAGGATTTTAAAAAAGCTGTAAATTAAAATGTTTCATGGCTTAAACAAAGCTGATGACAGCTCTAAGGAAGGACAGGATTTCTTTTTTTTAACTAATTTATTTTTAACTGGAGGATAATTGCTTTACAATATTATATTGGTTTCTGCCATCTATCAATATGGATCCTCCATGAATCCCCCTCCCACCCTCCAACCCACATCCCACCCCTCTAAGTTATCACATCACACAAGGTTTGAGCTCCTTGCATTATATAGCAGATTTCCACTGGCTATTTAATTTTACATATGGTAATATATATGTTTCAGTGCTACTCTCTCAGTTCATCCCATCCTCTCCTTCCAATTCTGTGTCCACAAGTCTGTTTTCTATGTATGCATCTCCATTGCTACCCTGGAGGAACATATATTCATATATATGCCTTAATATACAACATTTGTTTTTTGTTTTTTTCTCTTTCTGACTTTCACTCTGTATAATAGGCTCTAAGTTCATCCACCTTATTAAAACTGAGTCAAATGTGTTCCTTTTTGTGGCTGAGTAATATCCCATTGTGTGCATGTACCACAACTTTTTTATCCATCCATCTGTCAGTGGACTTACAGGTTGCTGCCATGCCCTCACTACTGTAAATAGTGCTGCAATGAACACTGAAGTACATGTGTCTTTTCCAGTTACGTTTCCCCAGTGTACATATGTCCAGTAGGGGGATTGTTGGGTCATATGGTAGATTTTTCCTAGTTTTTAAGGTGTCACCATACTGTTTTCCATAGTGGCTGTATCAATTTGCATTCCCACCAACAGTGTTAGAGGGTTCCCTTTTCTCCTCGCCATTTCTAGAATTTACTGCTTGTAGATTTTTTGATGGCTATTTTGACTGGTCTGAAGTGATAATCTCATTGTAGTTTTAATTTCCATTTCTCTAATAATGAGCAATGCTGAGCATTTTTTCATATGTTCATTAGCCATCTGTATGTCTTCCTTGGAGAAATGTCTGTTTAGGTCTTCTGCCCACTTTTTGATTGGGCTGTTTGTTTTTTGGGTATTGAGCTGAATGAACTGCTTATATATTTTGGAGATTAATCCTTCATCAGATGTTTCATTTGCTATTATTTCCTCCCATTCTAAGGATTGTCTTTTCACCTCATTTATAGTTTCCTTCGCTGTGCAAAAGCTTTTAAGTTTAATTAGGTCCCATTTTTTTATTTGTTTTTATTCCCATTACTCTAGGAGGAAGGTCATAGAGGATCTTGCTGTGATTTATGTCAAAGAGTGTTTTGCCTATGTTTTCCTCTAAGAGTTTTATAGTTTCTGGTCTTACATCTAGTTCTTTAATCCATTTTGAATTCACTTGTGTGTATGGTGTTAGAAATGTTCTAATTCCATTCTTTCACACATGGCTGTCCAGTTTTCCAGCACCACTTACTGAAGAGACTATCTTTTCTCCATTGTATATTCTCGCCTCTTTTGTCAGAAATAAGGTGCCCATAGTGTGTGGGTTTAATCTCTGGGCTTTATATCTTGCTCTATTGGCCCACATTTCTGTTTTTGTGCTGATATTATACTGTCTTGATGACTGTAGCTGTGTGGTATAGTCTAAAGTCAGGTAAGTTGATTCCTCGAGCTCCATTATTCCTTCTCAAGATTGCTTTGGCTATTCAAGCTCTTTTGTGTTGCCATACAAATTGTGAAAATTTATGTTCTAATTCTGTGAAAAATATCATTGGTAGTTTGATAGGGATTGCATTGAATCTGTAGATTGCTTTGGGTAGTATTTGCTATTATTTTCACAATATTCATTCTTTCAATCCAGGAACATGGTATATATCACTCCATCTGCTTACATCATCTTTGGTTCCTTTCATCAGTATCATAGTTTTTTACATACAGGTCTTTTGTCTCTTTAGATAGTTTTATTCCTAGGTATTTTACTCTTTTTGTTGCAATGGTGAATAGGATTGTTCCTTAATTTCTCTTTCTGATTTTTCATTGTTAGTGTATAAAAATGCAAAAGATTCCTGTGTATTAATTTTATATCCTGCAACTTTGCTTTATCTATTGATCACCTCTAGCAATTTTCTGGTGGCATCTTTAGGGTTTTCTACATATATTATCACCTCATCTGCAAAAAGTGAGTTTTACCTCTTATTTTCCAATCTGGATTAGGAATGACAGGATTTCTAACTTAGTTAATTAATCACAATAATTAGGAAAATACTAGTGTATTGATATAATACTGATATTTTTGTAAAGAAATCCTGACAAGGTATATATAATGCTTATTTTGGGGGAAACAAATTACAAGGCAAGCCTCTCTCATAGGTAACAGTATTTGATCATTTTTCTGTTCTAAAAATAATTTGTGCATATTATGAAAAATTTAAAATACAGGAAAGTACCAATATAAAACTTCAATTACTCATATTCATACCTAGGAGACATAATCAGTATGAACATTTTAGAAAATTATAGACCCCTCTAGTTTTCAAAATTAGCTTATGAGTATAAAGATTTGTAGAAAATCACTTGCTTACAAGTAGTTATATTCCTTTATGATGCTGCTGTTGTTCAGTCACTAAGTCATGTCTGACCCTGTGACCCCATGAACTGCAGCACTCCAGGCTTCCCTGCCCATCACTATCTCCTGGAGCTTGCTCAAACCCATGTCCATTGAGTCAGTGATGCTATATTCCTTTATACTTATCTTCCTTTATACTTAATATGTGTTGTAAGTAGTTTTTATTTCATTAAGTATTTTCAGGAACAAGATTTTCAAAAGCTAAATAATAACCCACTGAATAGCTATATCATAATTTCTTTACTATACTGTTATTGGAATTTTCTTTCTTAATATCCTAAATAATAAAATAAACTTTGATCATATCTTTAGCTTTTACCTTCAGCTTTTAGATATAACTGACACTAAACACTGCATAAGTTTAAGGTGTGAAAGGTTTTAATTTGATACATTTATATATTGCAAAGTGATCACCATCCTGTCCATAATTTTCGTCTTTTTTATGGTGAAGACGCTCACGATCTACTCTCTTGGCAGTGTTCAAGTATACCCACAGTGTTGTTAGCTATAATTGCCATGTGCATGTTAGATACCAGAACTTATTCATTTGGTTAACTGGAAGTTTATACACCTTGACAGATATTTCCCCTACACCCCAACAAGTGGCAACCACCATTCTATTGTTTCTCTGAGTTCAACATTTTCAGCATATCTTGTATTTTAAGATGAATTTCAAGGACTTGGATAATGGAATTAAGGGCATATATGAGAAAGCCATAACTCCAAATAGCATTTAAGAAAAGGCACATGACCCCATTAGTGTCCCAGAGAATACCCATCACATCAGCTCTGGTGATAATAAACGTGGGCATGCTAAATTGCTTCAGGCATGTCCAACTCTTTGCAATCCTATGGACTGTAGCCCGCCAGGCTCCTCTGTCCATAGCGATTCTCCAGGCAAGAATACTGGGTTATCATGTCCTCCTTCAGGGGATCTTCCCCATCCAGGGATTGAACCTGCATCTCTTTATGTTTCCTGCAATGGCAAGTGGGATCTTTACCACTAGAGCCATCTGGGAAGCCTAGCAATAAACATTATCAGTCTATTAATTCTCATTTCAAAGATGGATGTCATGGTACTTTTAATTTCTATCCTATTGATCATTAGTGATGATATTTTGCATATTTGGTGATTACATTTTTCAGCTTTGGGAATGATCCATTCATGTCATTGCCACCTTTGCTATAGGTTGCAGTGTTTTTCTGAGTTACTAAAGAGCTCTTTAAATGTTAAGGCTATTAACTACACATTAAACTTGTTGTCAACACTTTTCATGCAGTTTAAAATTAGTTTTTTACTGTCTTTATGATTTTTCATTTTCAAAAGTTTAAAATTTTTATAATCAAATATTTTGATTTATTGCTTTTTAATTTTTTTCCAGGGTTTTCATGCTTAGAAGCTCTTTCCCATTCTAAACTCAGTTAAAAAGATGCTTGCTTTCATATTCTTTTGGGGATTTTTTTTCTACTCTTCTGGAATTTATTTTGGTATATGAACATTCAAGTGGGAATTTAATTTTTTTTTCATTGATTTAAAAATATCTTTACATATTTTATTGAATTTTTTATCAACCTATTTATTACGGAACCTTTTCTATATTGTGTTTTCAGTATATATCAGAGTTGTTTTCTGAAATATCTATATGGTCCCATTCATGTGAAAGCCTGTGACAATTTTCCACATGAAATAATTTCCAAGCTATGGTTTTCTCAGCAGTCATGTATGCATGTGAGAGTTGAACCATAAAGAGGGCTGAGCACCAAAGAACTGATGTTTTCAAACTGTGGTGCTGAAGAATCTTGAGTGTCCCTTAGACAGCAAGGAGATCAAATCAGTCAATCCTAAAGGAAATCAACCCTGGATATTCACTGGAAGGACTGATGCTGAAGCTGAATCTCCAATACTTTGGGCACTTGATGCGAAAAGCCAACTCTTTGGAAAAGATCCTGATGTTAGGAAAGATTGAGGACAGGGGGAAAAGGGGACAACAGAGGATGAGATGATTGGATGACATCACTGACTCAACAGACATGACTTTGAGCAAACTCTGGGAGATAGTGAAGGACAGGGAAGCCAGGTGTGGTGCAGTCCATGGTGTTGCCAATAGTCAGACACAAATTAGTGACTGAACAACAACAACAAACTCAATTATGTTGTTGTTTAGTCACTAACTCATGCCCGATTCTTCTGTGACCCCATGGACTGTAGCTGACCAGGCTCCAATGTCCATGAGATTTCCTAGGCAAGAATACTGGAGTTGGTTGCCATTTCCCTCTCCGCAGGATCTTCCCAACTCGGGGGGTCAAATGTGCATCTCCTGTTTAGCAGGAAAATTCTTTACCACTGAGCCACCTGGGAAGCCCTAAACTCAATTATATGAGTAGACTAAAAAGGGACTTGGAAATAATATCTTCTCATGATTTCTAACTTGATTGGAAATAGACAATGCTTTTATTAACCATAATTAACTTATAATCATGAAGTGGAAATGCACAGTGGACATTTCAAATCTACAAATCATACTTATTTCTAGCTGTTAAATATCAGTTGATTCCGATAATTACATGTTACAACTCCTATGGCAGTTTGAGAATACAGATTTGTCAGTTAAACATTTATGTGGGTGATACGCAAAGAATTTTAGGAAAATTTAATAAATCTGAGTCTTATTCTCTAGAGATATTGAATCAGTGAATGTCTGGAATTTAGATATGAGGTATAATATACAGGACTGAAAACAGGAAGATGGAGAGAAACCTCCGGCATGAAGCACTAGACTACCATCCACTTCCTTTTCTTTCTACATATTATCAAGAAATTGAAACAACGGGACAAAGAGAAGATCATGAAATCTTCCAGAAAAAGGAAGTTAAAGAATTTTCAAAACAAGAAAAGAAATGCATCGTTTGCATGTTCCCATTACAGCACTAAAAGCTTTCAAAATTTTTGAAAATATTATTTCTAATCTAGACAAGAATTCTGTTCTTGCCACTTTTATTCAACACTGTAATCAAGATTGTAGCCTGGATAATCAGGCAAGAAAACAAAATGCAAGAGATCTGGATTGAAAAAGAAGAAGTAAAAACATCTCTATTTGTGAATGGCATGATCTTGTTTATAAAAAAAATCTAAGGAATCCACAAGAAAATTATTAGAATTAATAATAATAAATAAGTCTATCAGTTCAGTTCAGTAGCTCAGTTGTGTCTGACTTTTGCAACCCCATGGACAGCAGCACATCAGGCCTCCCTGTCTATCACCAACTCCCAGAACTTACTCAAACTCATGTCCAGTGAGTCAGTGACGCCATCCAACTGTCTCATCCTCTGACATCCCCTTCTCCTCCTGCCTTCAATCTTTCCCAGCACCAGGGTCTTTTAAAATGAGTCAGTTCTTCACATCAGGTGGCCAATGTATGGGAGTTTCAGCTTTAACATCAGTCCTTCCAATGAATATTCAGGATTAATTTCCTTAGGATGAACTGGTTGGATCTCCTTGCAATCCAACACCACAGTTGAAAAGCATCAATTCTTCGGTGCTCAGCTTTCTTTATAGTCCAACTTTCACATTCATACATGACTACTGGAAAATCCATAGCCTTGACTAGATGGACCTTTGTTGGCAAAGTAATGTCTGTGCTTTTAAATATGCTGTCTAGGTTGGTCATAACTTTCCTTCCAAGGAGTGTGTGGCGAACGTGATGACCACTACACTACGGAAACTCCTTCCAAGGAGTAAGTGTCTTTTAATTTCATGGCTGCAATCACCATCTGCAGTGATTTTGGAGCCTCCCAAAAATAAAGTCTGACAATGTTTCTACTGTTTCCCCATCTACTTGCCATGAAGTAAGGAACCAGATGCCATGAAAGTATGGGGCCAGATGCCATGATCTTAGTTTTCTGAATGTTCAATTTAAGCCAACTTTTTCACTCTCCTCTTTCGCTTTCATCAAGAGGCTCTTTAGTTCTTCGCTTTCTGCCATGAGGGTGGTTTCATCTGCATATCTGAGGTTATTGATATTTCTCCCGGCAATCTTGATTCCAGCTTGGGCTTCCACCAGCCCAGCATTTCTCATGATGTACTCTGCATATAAGTTAAATAAGCAGGTTGACAATATACAGCCTTGATGTACTCCTTTCCCGACTGGGAACCAGTCTGCTGTTCCATGTCCAGTTCTAACTGGTGCTTCCTGACCTGCATGCAGGTTTCTCAAGGGACAGGTGAGGTGGGCTGGTATTACATCTCTTGCAGAATTTTCCACAGTTTATTGTGATCCACTCAGTCAAAGGCTTTGGCATAGAAACAAAGCAGAAGTAGATGTTTTTCTGAAACTCTCTTGCTTTTTCAATGATTCAGCAGATGTTGGCAATTTGATCTCTGGTTACTCTGCCTTTTCTAAAACCAGCTTGAACATTTGAAAGTTCATGGTTTACATACTGTTGAAGCCTGGCTTGGAGAATTTTGAGCATTACTTTCTAGTGAGTGAGATGAGTGCAATTGTACAGTAGTTTGAGCATTCTTTGGTATTGCCTTTCTTTGGGATTGGAATAAAAACTGACCTTTTCCAGTCCTGTGACCACTGCTGAGCTTTCCAAATTTGTTGGCATATTCAGTGCAGCACATTCACGGCATCATCTTTTAGGATTTGAAACAGCTCAACTGGAATTCCATCACCTCCACTAGCTTTGTTCATAGTGATGCTTCCCTAAGGCCCACTTGACTTTCCATTCCAGGATGTCTGGCTCTAGATGAGTGATCATACCATTGTGATTATCTGGGTTGTGAAGATTTTTTTTTGTATAGCTCTTCTGTGTATTCTTGCCACCTCTTCTTAAAATTTTCCACTTTTATTAGATTCATACCGTTTTTCTGTACTTTGCTGAATAAGAATGAATAAATGGAACATGGCAAAAACAACATTCAGTTGTGGGTGTGACTGGTGATGGAAGTTAAGTTCAATGCTGTAAAGAGCAATATTGCATAGGAACCTGGAATGTTAGGTACATGAATCAAGGCAAATTGGAAGTGGTCAAACAGGAGATGGCAAGAATGAACATCGACATTTTAGGAATCAGCAAGCTAAAAGGGACTGGAATGGGTGAATTTAACTCAGATGACCATTATATCTACTACTGTGGGCAGGAATCCCTCAGAAGAAATGGAGTAGCCATCACAGTCAACAAAAGAGTCCAAAATGCAGTACTTGGATGCCATCTCAAAAATGACAAAATGATCTCTGTTCATTTCCAAGGCAAACCATCCAATATCACATTAATCCAAGTCTATGTCCCGACCAATAATGCTGAAGAAGCTGAAGTTGAACAGTTCTATGAAAACCTATAAGACCTTCTAAAATTAACAGCCAAAAAAGATGACCCTTTCATTATAGAGGACTGGAATGCAAAAGTAGGAAGTCAAGAAACAATTGGAATAACAGGCAAATTTGGCCTTGGAGTACAGAATGAAGCAGAGCAAAGGCTAATAAGAGTTTTGCCAAGAGAACGCACTGGTCATAGCAAGCACCCTCTTCCAACAATACAAGAGAAGACTCTACACATGAGCATCACCAGCTGGTCAATACCAAAATCAGATTGACTATATTCTTTGCAGTCAAAGATGGAGAAGCTCTATACAGTCAGCAAAAACAAGACCAGGAGCTGACTGTGGCTCAGATCATGAACTGCTCATTGCCAAACTCAGACTTAAATTGAAGAAAGTAGGGAAAACCACTAGACCATTCAGGTATGACCTAAATCAAATCCCTTACCATTATACAGTGGAAGTGACAAACAGACTCAAGGGATTATATCTGATAGACAGAGTACCTGATGAACTATGGACAGAGGTTCATGATACTGTACAGGAGACAAGGATCAAAACTATATCCATGAAAAAGAAATGCAAAAAAGCAAATTGCCTGTCTGAGGAGGGCTTACAAATAGCTGTGAAAAGAAGCGAAGTGAAAAGCAAAGGAGAAAAGGAAAGATATACCTCTGATTTGAATTCAGAGTTCCAAAGCATAGCAAGGAGAGATAAGAAAGCCTTCTTCAGTGATCAGTGCAAAGAAATAGAGAAAAACAAGAGAATGGGAAAGACTAGAGATCTCTTCAAGAAAATTAGGGATACCAAGGGAACTTTTCATGTAAAGTCCATCAATGTTGCATCTAAAAGACCAATATACAAAAATAAGTTGTTTTTCTATGCATTCTTCATGAGTAACCTGAAAGTAAAATTTTAAAGATTCCTTTTAAAATAGCAGCAAAAAGAACACTTAGAAAAAAATTAACAAAATAAGTGTTAGTCTTGCACATGATGAAACACAAAACATCACTGGGGTGTTGCAAATAAATGCAAAGAAATCCCATGATCATTGATCAGAAGACTTAATATTGTTAAGATGTCAATAATAACCAAGTTCATCTACAGATTCAACCCAATTCCTATCAAATTTTAAAGTATGTATTTCTAACAATTTTGCAAGCTGATACTTAAGTTCAAGCAGAAATTCAAGGAATTGAGAGAATCAGAATAATCTTGATAAAAATAATAAAATTAGAGGATTTATACTTCCTCCTTTCAAAACTTACTAAAAACTTACAATAATCAAGACAGTGTAATATTGCCATAAGAAGAGACATACAAATCACTGGAATAGAACTGAGAGTCTAGAAATAAACTTTCACATTATGGTTAATTAATTTTAGACAAAGGAACAGGACAATTCATTGATAGAAGAGGTCTTTTCAAAAAATGGTAGTCAGTCAACTGGACACCTACTTGTTAAAGAATGAAGCTGGATCCCTACCTTGCATCATATTAAAAACTTAACTCAAAATGGAATTCAGACTTAAATATAACAGCTAAAACTATAAAACTCTTGAAGAAAGCACACAGTTACTTCTTTCATGATCATATATTTGGCAATGCTTTTTAAAATACAACATGAAAATGGAAGCAAAAAAGAAAATAAATAAATAAATTGGACTTCATTAAAATTAAAAATTTGTGCAACAAAGAATATCATCAAGAAAGTAAAAAGGCAATCTACAGAATGGGGGAAAATATTCACAATTCTTGTATCTGATTAGACACTTGTATCCTATACACATACACATAAAATTCTTAAAATAATAAAAGAAAAATAAACCAATTTAAAAATGAGCAACAGATCTGAATAAACATTTATTCAGAGAAGACACCCAAATAGCCAATAAGCACATGAAAAGATGTTTAATATCACTCTTCATTAGGGAAATAAAAATAAAAACCAAAATGCGTTATTCTAGACCTACAGTAGGATGACTAAAATAATAAAGACAGACAATACCATATGTTAGTGAAGATGTGGAGAACCTGAAACAAAATTGAAACCTCATGTATTGCTGATGAGAATATAAGATGATGTAGCCATTTTGGAAAATAGTCTGTCAATTCCCCAAAATGTTACATACTGATTTCCTGGATAACACAGCAATTCCATTTGTAAATGTAAATTCCCAAGAGAACTGGAAACACATCTTCACACAAAAATATGTACACAAACGTTCCTAGGAACGTTACTCACAATAGCAAAACGGGAAACAACCCAAATATTTATTAGCTAAATAAAATATGGTATATCTATACAATGGAATATCATTGAGCCATAAATAGGGATGAAGTATTGTTGTTATAACATGAACCTTTTAAGGGTGAACCCTGAAAACATGGTAAGTTTAAAAAGCCAGCCACAGGGGCTTCCCTCGTTACTCAGTGGTAAAGAGCCTACCTGCCAATGCAGGAGACATGTGTTCAATTCCTGGTCAGGGAAGATCCCACATGCCAAGGAGCAACTAAGCCCATGCGCCACAACTATTGGGAATGCGCTCTAGAGCCTGGGAACCACAACTACAGAAGCCGGCGTGCTCTGCAACAAGAGACGCCACAGCAAACAGAAGCCTGAGCACTGCAACTCAAGAGCAGCCCTGTTCACTGCAACTAGAGAAATGCCTGGGCAGCCATGAAAACCGAGCGTAGCCAAAAATAAAGAAATGAATAAATAAATAAAATTATTAAAAAACGAAAAAGCAAGCCACAGAAAGTTAGATGTTGTACGATTCTATTTATATGAAGTATCCAGGATAGGCAAGCATACCATAGGAATAGGAAATAGATTAGTGGTTTCCAGGAGGTGAGGAGATGGAGAATGACTGCTGTGGGTGCGTGGTGTCTTTCTGGGATGATGAAAATGTTCTGAAATTTTTGATGATTAACACACAACTCTGAGAATATACTAAAACCACTTGACTGCATACTTTAACAGGGTGAATTTTATGGCATGTAAATTATATCTCAATAAAACTGTTATTAAAAATGAAATTCAAATATATTCTAGAAGGTAGACCAGCTAATAATGATGTTGTTTAGCTGCTATGTCATGTTCGACTCTTTTGCAATCCCATGGACTATAGCCTGTCCATGGGATTTCCCAGGCAAGAATACTGGAGTGGGTTGCCATTTCCTTCTCCAGGTTATCTTCCCAATGCAGGGATCAAACCCACCTCTCCTGCTTGGTAGGAAGATTCTCTACCACTGAGCCACTTGGGAAGTCCAAGCTAATAACAGATAGGCATGTGGAGGGAGGGAGCAAGCAGAGTACCCAGCACAACAGAACTGTAAATAGAAGTATGTGTGCATGCTCAGTCATGTCCCACTCTTTGCAACCCTATGGACTGTAGCTCACCAGGCTCCTCTGACCATGGGATTTCCCAAACAAGAAGACTGGAGTGGGCTGCCATTTCCTTTTTCAGGGGATCTTTCTGACCCAGGGGTTGAACCCACGTCTCTCATGGCTCCTGCATTGACAGGCAGATTATTTGCCACTGAGCCACCTGGGAAACTATAATCATTATTAAGGATAATCATGAATGTTTTGGGGTTATTTCTATTTTCTTAAGAATGATGTTTTAATGGGCAAAAAAAAAAATGTCTTGTTGCTTGAACCATCCAGAGAACAGAGCTAAATTAGTAATTTTTTTAAAGCTGCCGTCCTTCAGTGCTTCATTTAAAAAATGCAATAGGTGGCCCAAGGAAACTATAAAGCCTCAAACTACAACCAAATTTCAATTAAACCAAAGTTTAATTTCTGCATATTATTTGCAACTTTGAGCCCAGGGAGAGAATAAATTTTCCTTTGCAATGTATAAGTAGTGTTTCTCTTACCTGCCACAGGACACATTTAGATGAAAGAAAACACATTAAATTATTAATGTAATTATTAATTGAAAGTCCCATTAAATTGTCTCACATACTTATAGCAAAGCCCTTTGGCCCTGTTCAGGCAAAACTACAACTCTCACAAGTACATTCAAAAGAAGTCACGTGCAGCATTTAAAAAAAAATCACACTATTGAAGTAAGCACAGTGAATGCTTAGGATGTTGGCTAAATGAAGGCTGATTTTTTTTTTTCAATGCCCTGCTCATCTAGAAATATACTCTTTTAGGTCAACAAAGAATCATTTTGGACTGATTCTCTTTAGTATTTCAAGTAAATTCCAGTACTGTGGGTAGCTGTGTGGAGTGTACAAGTGGGATTCCTGGCGATATCAGCAGTTCTGTTACTGTGAGTGTGACTTTGGAGTAGCACAAATATAACAAGAACCACTTACTAGCCTAATCAAAAAACAGACAGTGGGCCTGGTGAGAAACATAAAATCACTGCCAAGTTTAAGACTCAGACAGGTGCATTTTTAGTGCAAGTGAGAGGGAACAGAGATGGGAATAGACAGTAAGGCTGGCAGTGGTCATCATGGTTAGGAAAAACGAAATCTTGCTGGAAAGATTTTTTTTCTTCTTTTAAGAGTGTTTATAAAGGCTGATTCTAAAACAAACAAACAAACAAACAAAAAACATGTAGGTAGCTGGATTTGGACCAGGGACTGTAGTGTACCAATCCCTGTTCTAGACTGTTAAGTTACTTCCAGATGTAAACAATCGATACTTGCCTTCTGTTCTGTTTATCTAAAATAAATACTCCATACTATAATAAAAGGCTGATTCTAAACCATTTAGATTAGTGTGTCCAGAAACTGAAAGCTTTAAAAATATACAGATTGTCAGATCCTATCCAAGAATTTTTAAAAAAAATGAAATAAAATAGGTAACCAACAAGTACCTACTGTATAGAACAGGAAACTCTGCTCAATATTCTGAAATAATTAAATGGGAAAAGAATTTGAAAAAGAATAGATACATGCATATGTATAACTGAATCACTTTCCTGTACACCTGAAATACAATACTATAAATCAATATAGAATAAAAATTAAAAAAAATTCAGAATCTCTAGACAGGAGGCCCAGCTACAGGTGACTCTATGTACAGTCAGACTTTTAAACTACTGGTCTGAACAGCCACAGATTTTTCCTTAAGTGCCAGAAAAGTACCACTATGGTAACAATCCAACACTGTCAGCAAATTATTGTATTCCTTCTTTTTCCAACCAAAGACCCTTTAGTAAAGATTAAAATTTACCCTGTTGGTCATGGCAGAGGACTATCCCTCCTTTCCCCTCCATTTTCCACCATCTTCTGTAGATGGGAATCACATGTATATTTAACTTGCAACATTAGCCAGAAAGAATAATTTTTCAGTGAAGTAGAATTTCCCTATTAACCCCAAACTGTATGATGAGTTGTCTCTGGGACAGTCATTCACAATCTGGTGTATGGGCAGGATTTCTCAGTGTCGGCACTGCTGACATCTGAGCTGGACAATTCTTGGTGGCAGCATGCTGGTCTATGTATTGCAGTATATTTAGTAGCATCTCTGGTCTCTAACTAATAGATGCCAGGTATGACAGAAAAATGTTTCCAGACATTGTCAAATGTCCCCTGGGAGCATAGGCAAAATTGCCCCAGTTAAGATTCACTGGTGCATAGGTGTGTAAGAATTCAGCCCATAGCAAAATTATAATATTCACACCGAACCTTCCGTTTACCACACTGAGTATCATTCATTTTGACATTTATACAATGACAAATATTTCAGATTTGGCTTATGTCTAGGAGTTTAATCATATCTAATATACCCTAATGCCAAGTAGAATTTTCTATTGAAGTCAGTTTCTGTGGAACAGTCATAACTAGTTTCCTGCATTGCTTTGGGCAAAAGAGAAAAGTAAGGTCTGACACACATTCTGCAATAGATGTCTATATAAATGGTCCTTGCTGGCTCACACCAAGTCTCAGCTCTAGGAAAACTTGTCTGACTCACATTTTTTGTGAGTTTACTCTTTGACTAACATAGCCCTTGGGATTGGGGAAGTTGAAGTGTGTAGTGTTTTTGTTTTAAAGGCTTTTCCTGGAATTGAACACAATATTGTTGGAGAAAACCCAGTGTGGATAAAAGGAGGATCATGAAAATATAAGGCAAAACATGAAAATCAAAGTTAAGAACATATCACTAAGCTCAGGGATTCCCTAACCAAGCAAAGGAAATTGAGTAAATTAATCAGAAAACCAGGTATTTTCAAGTTGAATTATATTAGTCAGGATATTTTTTCTCCCTTTGCTAGGAAGATCAACCAATCTCAGGAACTCAAGCTAAAAGAAAGCCTTAATTGCAAACCAAGGCAGAGTCAGTACAGTTAAAAGTGCAATTCAGTCATGGAAACTGAGTATATTAAAATTCCTTTGGAATTACAAGGCATTGCCCCCTGATTAATAGCACAAAAATGATGGCACATCATTACAACTTTGCCTACTATTTGAATTATATTCTGGATAAAGGAGCAACAAGGAAGACCATTTTGACACAGCTTGGGTTCTTATAATGTCATTCTCTGCCTTCTTGTGAATATTCCATTTTTGTATAATGCTGAAGAAATCACACTTTCATTTTTCTATAGTTCATTATGGCTCATTGCTGTAGCAACTGCCAAACAAGTCAATTTGTATAAATAATAGAACAAGCTTCTATTGTCTCTCATCTGACACAGTGCCAACTAGTTGGTCTACCTTTTCCAAGAGGGAAATCGTGTTTTTAAACTCTTTATCTAATTTTAATGTCCCTGGAGTTATACACAGTAAATTCTTTTGGAACACTGAACTGAGTGTATGTAGTCAAGCACTTACCCCTTTAAATTAGGTCATATAAAGACTACTCATTTCCATTTTGCCATTAGATAAAGAACAAACCCTATGTGAGTATTTGAAAGCCCAAGTGAATTTATTTTCCTTCTGATATTTTAAAACAGTGGCAATTCAGTGACCTTGGTTTTTCTAAATTATCTCCCAGCATATCAATTAGTGTTTGTCTAATTCAGATTGCTGGAATAAATCACCCCTCCCTGAAGAGGAAAGAAATGGCTCTCTGCTTCTTGTTTTGCAGTTTTAATTCTCAGCTTGGTTTTGCCTTTTAGCATCATGATGGTAGTGAAAAGAACAGAAACAATCCTCTTACACTGGATACAAATCAAAGCATCCAAAATACACAAAACAGAAACATTCAATAGCTAAGTAAGCTAAGGATCTATAGAAAGCAAATGGGTCCACAGCTATAGAGGCATCTTTACATACCTATACGATAGGACCTACATGCCTGAAATTCTTAAATAAAGATTTATTCCTTTGAATATTAATTGATCTTTCTACAAGGTCCCTTTCCTACTTTAAACATTTTATTTGGGGGTTATTTTAGATTTATGGAAAAGTGGCCAAGATAGTACGAGAGCTCCCATACACTCTTCATTCAACTTCCCCTAATGCTAACTTTTCACATAATCCAGGTACATTTGTCAATACTTAGAAATTAGCATTCAGATTTTTCTTATAGCAACCTCCTTCTACCCCATAATAATCCAATCCAGGATACCACATCACATGTGGTAAGGTCTCTTTTGTAAATGCAAATATTTCCAGGCAGTAGAATTTATTAAATTACCAACCAACTCTATTATGAACTCATTTATTACATCAATTTTCTTCTGGAAGGAAAAGATAAAGGCAGCATAAAATCCTGGGCATGTGAGGGTACATAAAGGAATTGTGAGAGGAAGAAAATGCTGCCAAGAAAGGAGGTAACAAATCAAAACCAAAGACATTCAATTTTGCCTGGGGCAGGCCCTGTGCAGCTATGTGTAATTAGTGTCCTCAATTACTACATCTGACAAACTAATTTTCATTTGAAAGAAAACAACAAATCATTAATTATGGTAATAAGTCACGGGTTAAAATCTCTGTGTGTGAATTCTACATTCCTCTGTGATCTGTGCCCTTGGTCAGCCACCATTTTGCTCCCTCAGCCTTTCCAGCTCTTCACTCCTGGGGGTCCTATGTTAAGACATCTCTGATTGTTCAGCCCTGGACAGTACCACTCTCTGCCTCTACAGAACCAGTTCAGAACCAATTCTGTTATATATGCATGCATGCTCAGTTGTGTCTGGCTCTTTGTGACCCCAAGGACTGTAGTCTTTCAGGCTTCTCTGTCATGGGATTTTCTGGCCCAGAATACTGGAGTGGGTTGCCATTTCCTCCTCCCTGGGGTCTCCCTGACTCAGGGATCAAACCTGCACCTCCCACATCTCCTGCATTGGCAGGCTGATTTTTTACCATGAGCCTAAATACCATTCCTCCCTGTGAGGCTCTTAGTATGTACATGCTTGTTCTGATAGCTACTTGAAAGCAGAGTTATATTTTAAGAAGCAGCCAAACTTTGAAGACAGATTTGGGTTCAAATCTTAGCTACCATTTAATAGTCTTCATTGTGAGCAAGTTAAATAATCTCCCCATGTTTGGTTTACTCATTTATAAAACAGAGCAATAACTGAGCCTATCTTTGTTGGGTGGACTAAGTGAGAAAATCAGTAGTATGAGTATGCACTCGTTCCTGACACCCAGAAGGTCAATTTCACCCCTGTTCTTAAAACCAGTCCTGGAGTTAGGCAGGACAAAGGCCACTGTTACAGAAATAGGGCCTCAGGGAACAGCTCTGATTCTTGTGAAGTCATGCTTTTCTCTGTATTTCTTTCACTGTCAGGCAAATCTGAGACCCTTTCTTCACAGAAGAAGACCCTTTCTTCACAGAACATCCCTCCTTTTCTCCTTCCCACACTGTCTCCCTGGACTTAAGACTTTCACCTAGGTACACGCACTAAGACCTCCTGGTTATAACATCAGGCACTGCTCTGGGCACCAGGGCTAAAGCAGGGAACACAAGACGTTTGTTGTCCTCAAAAAATTTATACCATAGTCTTCATAGCCAGAGTTCCAGATGCAAATCATCCTTTCTCTGCCTTCCCAGGTTGGCTACCCAGATCTGTCGCTAGGCTCCACTTACGGGAAACTCCAACGTCAGTGCTATCCTCTTGGTTTGTCTGTCCCCTGCCTGACTTAGAGCCTCTGGCCATTCTCTGCCATAGGGTCAGTGTCCTGAGTTTTGGTACCAGACCTATTCCCTCCTTTCTACTTGCTTTCCACATGTCATGGGGTGCCACACATGACCACCACACTGAGTATAGAGTTGCAATTTATAACAGCAATAAAAACACCCACAGTGTTATAACCTTACTAGTAATAATAAACAGTGTCAGAATTATTCACCTTAAGTAACTGATTTATAGATTCAAGTACTTTGTATCTCCAGGTCTCTTTGATCTTGAATAGGAAACATCTGGGGGAATCTCATAGCTAATGATATTCTTTTCAAACCATTCATTGTCTATCAATAATATGCACTTTAAAATGAAGATATCTGACTACATATGAAGCAACTATAATTAGAAATATGGCAAAATTAGATTGTTCAACAAATTGGGCCTCTGTGGGGAGAAACCTGTTCTTCTGCTGTACATGCTGCTCCATCAGTGTTCCTTTCTCACCTATCTCATTTACAGCCTAAAGCCTGCTTTTGGTTCCTCTAACTACCTAATCATTTCCTATCTCAGGACCTTGGCATGTGCTGTGTAATTACATTTGGGACATTCTCTTCTACAGGCTAACTCCAATGTCTCATATTTAATGTCTTCCTCAGAGAGGCCTTCATTACCTTTCTGACTAAATCAAATTCTTTCTTACAGCTGCTCATTATAGCTTTCACTCCCCCTTTGTGGCCTATAATTATTTTATTTGTGAGAAGTATAGTGGAGTAGTTAAGAGAACAAAATGCCTGATTTAAATCTGATTTCAGTACTTATTGGGATAAATCATATGAATAAATGACAATTTCTCTGTACCTACCTCAGAGTTGTGGTGCATTGTTAGCTACAATAATATGATTTAATATAATAATAACAACAATAGTAATACAAGTTCTATGCCAGGGACCACTTCTGTCTGTTCACTCATGCATATTTATTTCTAGGGCTTGGCATAATCTATGGCACACAGTTCATGATCAGTAAACATCTGCTGAATTACTGAAAGGACCACAAGCAAAATAAATACAAATCAAATTTCCTCTTGGTCAAAGTTTACCATTTAGATAGAGGGAAAAGTTGCTTGTGGGGTTCCCTGGTGGCTTAGTGGTAAAGAACCTACCAGTCAATGCAGGAAATGCAGGTTTGATTTCTGGGTCAGGAACATCCTCTGGAGAAAGAAATGGCAACCCATTTCCAGTACTCTTGCTTAGGAAATCTCACAGACAGGGGAACCCGGTGGGTTACAGCCTGTGGGGTCGCATAAAAGTAAGACATGACTTGCGACTAAACAACAAAAGTTCTTTGTGTGTGAAATTAAGTAAGAAAACAAAGGCAAAGGCAACATGAAAGATCAAAAACTTTCACATGTTCAGGAAGGAAAAAAGTAGAGGAAACAATTTATTACACTCAAAATCTAGTCATAGGTTCTTAAAGAAAAAGCTTTTTAGAAGGAAAAAATAAAAATGATGTGTTAAAAGTTATCATTTTCAGTAACAAAATACAACAAGGTATGATCAAATAAACAGAAGTAAAACTGGTATTTACCTTATATGATATATGCATATATTCCTTAACAGGTATATGAAGATATTCAAATATTAAGAGCATAAAGGAAAATACTAAAGGATTACTACTGTATAACAAATCATGGCCCTCTAATTGACCTTTTTCTATAAACTTAGAATAGTCTTTTGGACTCTGTGGAAGAGGTTGAGGGTGGGATGATTTGGGAGAATGGCACTGAAACATGTATATTATCCTTTGTGAAATGGATCGCTAGTCCAGGTTCAATGCATGAGACAGGAGGCTTGGGGCTGGTGCACTGGGATGACCAAGAGGGATGGGACAGGGAGGGAAGTGGGAGAGGGGCTCAGAACGGGGAACACATGTACACCCGTGGCGGATCCGTGTCAATGTATGGCAAAACCACACAATACTGTAAAGTAATTAGCCTCCAATTAAAATAAGTAAATTTATATTTTTTAAAAAACTTGGATTTTCACATATTGGATTTAGTCTTAGACCAAGGCTATACAGCATTTAAATTAAATATACAAGCACCATAAAAGTCACATAAATTCAAGATACCCAAATGTAAAATTTTGAGAAGCATTTTGTTTAGTAGCAAAAGATAATACTAGCACTGTGCATTAAATCTCTAGGAAAATAAACTAAGCTTCTAAGTAACAACATAATTGCAAATCTCCATATGAAATCAGAGTGCCAGTTCCATTTAAATGCTTGGATTGGCTTCAGGAGTAGATATGTAACTACATCTGAAATATCCAAGCAGGGATTTTAAAAGTGCACCTTTCATATAAAATGTAGATATGAGAATTCCTGCAATGCTTATTTTACTGAACAAAAACAAAGCCTCTGAAGTAACCATGGTCACAATAAAGCTATTTTAAAAATGCTGCCACTTTTTAAGATGAAGTAAACCAACAGTATTGCTTCACATGGTAATATATCCTATCATGTTATTTTCATATTTCTAATCAATATGTAGTATGAACATTCCCAGGCCCCGTTTCCAAGTGAATTTAAATTTGCATCAAAATGGAATGATTCACAGATGTACAAACAACAAAGTTTTGAGTCTTGTGGGTTAAAAAAAAAAGTTAGCTAACTTTTTTTTTCTAAAACTGTTTCCAGATTTATGATTATAGCATTGAAATATTCCATCTTTATTCCTATCAAACTCACACTTTAAAAACACATTTCCAGTTTCTGCTTTTCACTTACCATTTCACTAAAGTCATTTATCTTTTATTCATAACAGTGACTCACAATGATAATGATTAAAACACCTATTAATATATCTAGCACTTTTAACTCATCTTAACTCTTTACTTATCCCATTCATTGCTTTCACTTAATGCTTCTTCATATGCTAGGTGTCTTTCACACACTTAGTGTTAGTCTTCATATAATAGACACTTAGAGGCTGGAGATCAGGTGATAAACTATGAAATAATAAAAGACACTTGATAGAAGTGATGATAATTGAAAAATTATGAGAATAACTCCATGACTTTGCCTAGTGCTCCATCAGTTGATTCCACAAATATCCTTTGACACCATGTAGATGTAAGGATTTATGCTATGTTCTATGGGGGACAGACAGATATTTTGGTCATCTTTTGTGAACAGCTAACTCATTCATTGGAAAAATCCCTGATGCTGAGAAAGACTGAGGGCAGAAAAAGAGGGCATCAGAAGATGAGATGGCTGGATGGCATCACCAATGAAATGGACATGAACTTGGGTAAACCTTGGGAGATGGGAGGGACAGAGAAGCCTGGTGTGCTGCAGTCCATGGGGTCACAGAGTTGGACACGACTGGGCGAATGAACAAGAACAAATGGGAGATAAATACCCAAACCTTGTTAAACTGCTTAAAGATTACAGCTTGATATCCAACTTCTAAGGCTAGAAGGAACTTAGAGACATGCAGAAATTTCCAGGAAGTTCTGCAGATTATAATGGATGAAGATCATTATGAGACTTGATGACAACCTTGACTCTTACATTTCCAAGACAACAGGAACAGGCAAGATTATAAATCTCAGGATGCTGTCATTTTTTTCTTCTGCTCCTCTCCTAGCAATAGATGCAGTTACAAGAAATGCTTTAGGAATTGGGGTTCATTTTTCAAAGGTGGAAATTTTTAGAAAGGGTGAAAATTGCACCCAAAAATATCCCAGGGCTATGAAAACCATTGAGAATCTTTGAGTTCCATGTCTAAGATCTTCAAATGATGTGTAATCAGAAAGGAGCCCTACATCACGTAATTAACTTCACCTTCACTCCTGCCAAGGGAGACAGAGTCTATCACATCCATTTATTTCCCCATCTTGTAGGGGAAAAAATTTCCTACTGTTGGAATATTTTTAAAGTATTCATATTTTTATCTTTGAGACTTGTTTCTGTATTACAAAAGTTAACTCCATTTGGGGGGTTAATAAAAAGGTTATTTCAAGGAAATATAAGAATAACTCTAAATTATGTCTAACTCAACCATCATGGCTGATAATGAGGCCAAAATATTAATGAAGCAAAATCTCAAATTTCATCAGAAGTTACTGGACACCTTATCTATTTCAAATAAAATGTCACTAAATAATGGTCTGAAAAGAAACCCATAATTTATGCTCTGAATCTCTGACAAATCAGGAGTAATGCCTCTTACACTATGCAGGTCACAGCCTGTCAGGTAAACATTTCTTACTGTGTGGCAGTGACAGTGCATATATTAGTTATGTAAATGTGAAATCTACACACAATTTCCAGGTTAGAATATGTTTAAAGAATGTGGTCATAAATAATGTGAAGTTATACCAACCCCGATTTTGCAATGTCGGGGCGTCCACAAATTATTTATAAGGAATAAGAAGCAAATTTTTTAGACAGACCTAATGAACTAATACATGATGTCACTAAGAAATAATATAGCAGCTAGTAACAGTTTATTTCTTGCTAACAAATGAAACTCCTAAATCTTAAATGTTGGTGCAATGACAAGTTAGAAAACAGCATCCCAAGTTACTCAGTGCAGGATGGCTCTTCAAAACTCATTTATCTCTATTCTTTTATGAAAATCACATCCAGTGAAGACATTTTTAATTTGGGAGAACGAACAAATGATTGTGTATGAAAGAGCAATTGTTCCTGATCCAGAGGTCTAGAGGAGACTTGTCTTTCATGAAGGAATTTCAGGTTGAGTAAAATAACACATCAGGGTCAAGGAGAAATCCAAAGTCTTAGGAAAAAAAAAAAAACTTAGATTCTATCCTTGGTTTTATAACTAACAGTCTGGGTGAATGAATCTGGGCAAGTGATAATAGTATAACCTGTCCAAGCCCCAGAGTCTTCATTTGTGAAGTGGAAGCAATAGCTGGCCTGCCTAATCTCACCGGTTGAGATGGATATCAAATAAGGCAAATAGTATGAAAGTGTTTTGTAAGCAGTAGAAGACTCAATACACATAGAAAAGTAAAATGTAATTTCCCAAGAATCAGTGTTTTTTTTTAACCAGCGCTAGATACAAGAGTGTGCATGGCATGTGATTACATAAGTGTGGGCATATATATGCATAAAAGCATATGGAAGGCATATGTGCTTTCAAATTTGTAAAATGGTCAACAGTTGAACTTGGCCTCCATTTTCAACATTCCATTCCTCTAGTTTAAGTATTTAAGATAATGTACCAGGGTGTGTGCCAGAGAAAGGAGTGAGTCCACCCCCAAATTCTCCTGAATACACCAGCCAACTTCCAGCAATTTGGATTTTTATTAAATATTTTTAAAATCAAAGTACAGTTAATTTACAATGTTGTGCTAGTTTCAGGTGTACAGCAAAGTGATCCAGATATGTATATATACACATACACACACACACTTTTTCAGATTCTTTTTCATTATAGGTTACTGCAAAATATTTAATATACTTCCCTGCACTAAACAGTAGGTCCATACTGTTTGTTTTACATACAGTGGTGTGTATATGCAAACCCAAACTCTTAATTTATCTCCCCCACCATATCCTTTGGTAATCATGAATTTGTTTTCTATGTCTAAGAGTCTATTTCTGCTTTGTAAATTTATTTGTACTATCTTTTTTAAGATTCCACATATAAGTGATATCACATGATATCTTTCTTTCTCTGTCTGACTTACTTCAGTTAATATGATAATCTCTAGGTCTAATATAAGGATTCTTCTATTAACAGTAGTCACTGGTCTGATGGTGTCTTAATCTCGGGGGGTGTGAAGGTTGTTCACATTTTCCTAGGTCACAGAGTCTTTAAACTTGTCAAAATGTGCTTTAATTGGTCACATATCCAGTTTTAAAATGAATAATAAGCCAAAATGGTTGGATTTGTACTTAAGGGATAGGAGGATATGGTCATAGAGGTGGTTAGAAAAATGCTGGATAAGCAAGGAGGAGCTGGAAGGGAGAATGAAATGTTTAACCAAGGGCTTTCCATATCAGATATTCCATGGGGATGAATACTAACTCACTATCATTTATATATATATATTTTTTTAACTCAAAAGAGAAAATATGTAGAAGAGAACACATGGATTTTGAGTTGCTGAATAAGGAAGAATCAAGGTTATATATCTTCAGGGAGATTTTACTCATCTTGAAAAAATACCCCATTTACTGATTAAGAAAATATAGTAAGTATTCTTACAGAAATTTAAATAAAATCATGCTTAGTCTTTCATATGAGAAGGTCATAATACTATAAAATGTATTTGAAAAATAGATAACCAGTGTATCTAGGAGAAAGGGGAAAGGAGACCTCAGTTAAGCCCATTGGTTAAAGTACTTATCCTGGTATCAAGAGGGAACAGAGCTCCCTGTAAGTACTTTCTAAAAGACAGTCATAAAATATAATTTACCTCTTTTACATTCTAAAACAAAGAAGAAAAATAAACAGTGAACTGAGTAACCATCAAGAGAATCTGAAAAATAAATTACCTCTTATTTAAATAAAAACAAAAATTCATTTTCCTTTTTCTTGGCCTTAAAAATCAACTGCCACTGCAACTAAATTTTTAAGAGTCAGTATAATCTCTTCAGGATAGGTTAAGTCAGGAAAAGTGTCTCTTCCTTAGTATCCTAACATCCATGCTCATTCATTCAGTTAACAAGTATTTTCTGACACTCACTGTGTTTACAGTCTCCATGCAAATGCTAGAGAGAGAAAGACAAATAATACACAGCTTTTAAGTGAATAACCTCACAGATTAATGGAAAGAGATACATGGAATGACAGTGAAGTAAGTGCAATGGCAGCTCAAAAGAAGGACATTTAGCCTGAACGGGGAGACTGAGAGGTGACATCTAGATTTAGTTATAGTTGGTAAATGAGAAGTTGTCAGATTTTAAGTTTGGTGAATGGAATGCTAACATTAACATCCACTCCTTCCTGAAACCTCCCTAAAGTACAGTAAAAGATTTTTGAAAAAGGCAAAAACCCAAAAAAGCCAATAAGACAGGAGAGGTGACAAAAACATCAAAATCCGAGATACTGGAAAGCAGATGAATGAGCTGCAACTAACCTAGAACACACTGAAACATTGAATCTGAAGCCAGCCATGGGTAGGCTGAAAGACTCAGAAATCAGTATCACCAGATTCCCTCTGATGTTAGAGACCCTTTGTTTGTTGAAGTCTGTTTAAGAAGCTCCCTTTAAGAACTCCTCTCCTCAGTTCGAGGTAGCTCAGTGACAGGCCCTCATCACACCTGCAAGACTGGAGGTTTATTCTCCAGAAACTCCAGGCACATTTGAAGGCAGACCACCACAAATCAAATAGAAATAAATAAAAGTTTATATACTAACTGAGATCCCCAGACTCCTTTATTGGTTCGCATAAGACTGGAAACTAGATGTATACCCTTCCTCAGGTGACCGGATCATCTCTTTTGGAAACTCTGTCTTGCCTAAAAGAAAAATCTAAAAATACTAAAATCTGAGATCCTCAAGCAATCAGCCAAGCCAGACCAATCCTCAGTGAGGACAACTACTTTTGAAAGAAAGGCCAACCTTTCTCATCACTACGTCTATCCCTCCTCACTTCTCCAACAGAATTTCCTAATGATTTTGTAGGGTCTTATCACAAAAGATCACTGAACTTTAGAGGAAATTCTTTATTGTGAAAGAGAGATTGAAACAAACTAGCAGGAAAAAATAGAAGAAAATAGAGATTACACAGGATACAAATAAAAAAATGGTGCAGCTAAAATATTTTTATAAAAAAATAAATACTCAAAATGAAAACATACTAGAAATTTGAAATATTATAGCAGAGCTGAAAGACCAATAAAGGATTTGGAAGATAAAGCTGAGGAAATCACTGAGAAGGTAGACAACTAGGTAGAAAGAAAAGCAAAAGGTAAAGAAAACTAGAGGATCTGTAAAAAATGTCAAACGTCATGAAAGAGGCATACCAGAAAGAGAGTAGAGAAAATGGGGATAGGAATAGGACAGATCCTCAGTAACATAATTCAATAGAATTTCCTAGTCGACTTAAGCGATTTAGCAGCAGCAGCAGCAGCAGCAGTCCTGAAGAGCAAGAATCTGCATATGGAAGAGCCCACTGCGGTTCTAGCAGAATGAGTAAAAACAAAGCCGTAACAGTCTACAGCATCATGCAATCCCACAAACCCTACAAGTAATAACTTTGTAAAGAATAAAACTTTTCTTAGAAAGGATGAAGAATCAGAATGGCCTTGGTCTTCCCAAGCTATACTGAGGGCTGCTGCTGCTGCCGCTGCTGAGTCGCTTTAGTCGTGTCGGACCCTGTGTGACCCCAGAGACGGCAGCCCACCAGGCTCCCCCATCCCTGGGATTCTCCAGGCAGGAACACTGGAGTGGGGTGCCATTGCCTTCTCCAATACTGAGGGCTAGAAGGTACTGAAGAATCGCCTTCCAATCCTGAGGGAAGCATTTCCATTGGAGAATTCTATGCACAATCAACCTATCACTCAAGAGGTAGAATTAAGACATTTTCAGATCTACAAAGTCTCAAAACCTTTTATCCTACTCAAGAATTTACCAGAAGAGGATATCTTTCAAATAACAAATCAATAACAATGACAGAAGCTGAAGAGGCTGCAGGGAATATATCAAGAAAGAGGAACAGTAAAAATAAAGAAAACTAGAGAAGCAAAGTGAGAGAGATAATGAGATCCCAGGGTACAGGCTGTGCAGCCCTCCCAGAGAATGGCCAGTCCAGATTATAACAGGCCAGGAGGCTACAGGAAAGAGTCTTGGGAAGTTTAAATGGATGGAAAACCTAACAGGTTCAAATGTGTTGACAGAACTAGTGGAGATAGAAACACTTAGAAAAGAAAGCAAATAAAAAACAAGGAAATTATTAATTCTGGGGAAATAAAAAACTTAAACTGGAAAGGAAATTACAGGGCAGCATATGACTCAGTTCTGAATGGTATTTACATAATCATTATAGACCATTTATATTGATCCAACCAAAATCACAAAATAACATCTAGTATCCCATTGTAGAAAGTCAAGAGACAATATCTAAAACTGGAAAATGAAGAACTGGCAAAATAAGCATGTTATGTAGAGATATAGAAGAAAATTCTGAAAGAATCAGCTGAAAAACGATCCCTGTCATCAGCACGGACAGCAGGAACATGCACACATGTGCACACACAGACACATGCGACATCAACACCTCCATTGGGGAGCAAAACAGACTTGTATTTTTTTAACATTTTTTTCTGTTGAGGTAAAAATCACATAACATAGAACAGACTATTGCAACCGTATTTAACTATACTGTTCAGTGGCACTAAGCACATGCAGACTGTTGTGTAACTCTCACCATCATCCAGCTCCCAAATTTTTCACCTTCCTAAACTGAAACTCTATCCCCATTAAATACTAAATCCCTATGCCCCCCCCCCCCCCCCCTCTGGCTCCCGGCATCTACCAATGCACTTTCTGACGCTATGGATTTGACTATCCTAGGTTCCTTGTATGTGCTAATTTGCCTCAGTCGTGTCCGACTCTGTGTGACCCTGTGGACTGCACCCCGCCAAGCTCCTCTGTCCACAGGATTCTCCAGGCAAGAACACTGGAGTGGGCTGCCATGCCCTTCTCCAGGGGAATATTCCCAACCCAAGAATCGAACCCACATCTTTTACATCTCCTGTATTGGCAGGCTGGTTCTTTACCACTCGTGCCACCGGGGAAGTCCATCTTGTAAAAGCATAATCAAATAATATTTGCACCTAATGTATATTGGAATACACTCTTAAGGTTAACTTAATACACGTCCTACCTGCATTTTTTTTTGACTTAAAACAATGGCATTTATTGTCTCTCATAGTTTTTATCTCTTAAGAATGTCAAGAGCAGTTTAGCTGGGCAATTCTGGCTCAGGGCCTGTCATGAGGTTGCCCTTGAGATGTCTGGTAGGGCTGCGGTGATCTGAAGGCTTGACTGGGGCTGGCCATCCATTCCCAAAGTGATGCACTCACCTGGCTCCTGGCTGGAGGCCTGATGCCCTCTTCACGGCTTGGGTTTCTTTACAGTGTGGTGGCTGGCCTCCCCCAGATTGAATGATCAAGAGACCAAGGCAGAAGCTGCAACATCTTCCAAGACCTCTCCTTGGAAGTCACATGGTCACATCCACCCAACCCTTCTGGTTACTAAGTCAGTTCCATTCAGCATCGAGAAGGGAACTTCACCAGGGCATGACTACCAGGAGGCGAGACTCACGGAGTGCAACTTGGGGACTGGCTACCACATATGGAGAAACTATTCACCATAAAAAGTCACTTTCTAAAGCATCCATCACATTGTTGGGGCTTCCCCTGGAGGCTCAGATGTAAAGAACCCGCCTGGAGTGTAGGAGATGTGGCAGGGGACGTGTGTTTGATCTCTGAGTCAGGGAGATACCCCTAGAGAAGGGAGTGGCAACCCACTCCAGTATTCTTGCCTGGAAAATCCCATGGACAGCCCAAGGGGTCGAAAAAGAGTTGGACACGACTCTGCGACTAAACAACAAAACCACATTTGTTGTGTTATAAGTCATTTGCTATTGTAGTTAATACCGACACGAACATCTTTATGCAGGTCGATTTCTATTTTTTCCTGCTGAATTAGTTCTTAGAAATTCATGCTTGGGAATGGAATTTAAAGCCACTACAAGTCAGATTTTCTCTTATGAGTAGTAGAACCTACTCCTAAATGATACAGATGCCAGGAATCATATATTTTCTGATTGATACTGTTTACAGAAATATACTACTTTTTTTATTTTATTTTATTTTATTTTTAGATTCCCTCCCCCTGGGACATCTTGGTGCACCAGCCCCGAGTATCAACCCTGGGCTGGCGATTGATTTCACATATGATAATTAACATGTTTCAATGTCATTCTCCCATAGCATCCCACCCATGCCCTCTTCCACAGAGTCCACGAGTCTGTTCTATACATCTGTGTTCCTTTTGCTGTCTCACATGCTGGGTTCTCGTTACCATCTTTCTAAATTCCATATATATGCGTTAGTATACTGTATTGTTGTTTTTCCTTCTGGCTTACTTCACTTTGGATAATAGGCTCCAGTTCCATCCACCTGAGTAGAACTGATTCAAATGAATTTTTTTTTTAATGCTGAGTAATATTCCATTGTGTATATGTACCACAGCTTTCTTACCCATTCGTCAGTTGATGGGCATCTAGGTTGCTTCCATGTCCTGGCTATTGTAAACAATGCAGCGATGAACACTGGGGTACACGTGGCTCTTTCAATTCTGGTTTCCTCGGTGTATATGCCCAGCAGTGGGATTGCTGGGTCATATGACAGGTCTATTTGCAGTTTTTTAAGGAATCTCCACACTGTTTTCCATAGTGGCTGTACTAGTTTGCATTCCCACCAACAGTGTAAGAGGGTTCCCTTTTCTCCACATCCTCTCCAGCATTTATTGCTTGTAGACTTTTGGATGGCAGCCATTCTGACTGGTGTAAAGTGGTACCTCATTGTGGTTTTGATTTGCATTTCTCTGATAACAAGTGACGTTGAGCATCTTTTCATGTGTTTGTTAGCCATTTTTATGTCTTCTTTGGAGAAATGTCTGTTAAGTTCTTTGGCCCACTTTTTGATTGGGTTGTTAATTTTTCTAGAATGGAGCTGCAGGAGTTGCTTGTATATTTTTGAGATTGTTTGTCCGTTGTTCCATTGGCTATTATTTTCTCCCATTCTGAAGGCTGTCTTTTCACCTTGCTTATAGTTTCCTTTGTTGTGCAGAAGCTTTTAATTTTAATTAGGTCCCATTTGTTTATTCGTGCTTTTATTTCCGTTATTCTGGGAGGTGGGTCATAGAGGATCCCACTTTGGTTTATGTTGGAGAGTGTTTTGCCTATGTTATCCTCTAGGAGTTTTATAGTTTCTGGTCTTATGATTAGATCTTTGATCCATAGAAAGCCCAGAGATAAATCCATGCATCTACGGACACCTTATCTTTGACAAAGGAGGCATGAATATACGATGGAGAAAAGACAATCTTTTTCACAAGCGGTGCTGGGAAAACTGGACAGCCACTTGTAAAAGAATGAAACTAGAATACTTTCTAACACCATACACAAAAATAAACTCAAAATGGATCAAAGATCTAATCATAAGACAAGAAACTAGAAATATACTACTTTTTAATAAATTCTTTATCTCACAGTTTCATACTAGGAGGACCTACTTTGATTATCCTGCTGTTACCAATCCCCCTTCTTTACTAATCTTAGTAATTTTCCCCTCCAAAACACCTATTCCTCAGTTCTCCAGTGCTTGCTTTCTTTGCCCTCTGCTGACATGCCCTGGGCCCCTTTACTCTCCCGTGTGCATTTACTCTGCCCTTTGCTCTAAGCATTATGAAGTCAATTACTTATTACACTACTAAGTAATGTCATTTCCTCTCATCCTTTTGCCAGTTGGGCCTTGGAAGCAATAGCTCATCCATCTTCTTTTCAGAGCAAGGCCCAAATAAGTAGGTCTTAAAATCATCAGACCTCAAGCTCGGTCTAATCAACTGTAACCAGAGGAAGGAGGAGAAGACGTTTGTGTCAGTTTCTTGCATATGTGGGAATTATTTCCTTTGGCAGAAGCATATCACATTCTTCCTTTGTGACAGTCTGCAGAGCTGATCACAGGGCTCCACAGCAGGCCAGTGACGAGGCTCGACAGCCTGGCAATCTCACCATTACGCCAGCGCCCTGGTAGCAGCACGGCTGGAGTCAGATTACCCTTCTCTCCAGGAGAAAAAAAATCATGTCTTCTGCATGGATTACAGTGCACTCAGAGTGTTTGGTTCAAAGAATAAATATCGGGCACTGTAGCAAGGATAACAACAAAGCCAGGAAAATTCTCCTGACACTAGGAGAGTTCATTTTTGTCACTATTTTTTTTTTTTAGGAAACTGACATATCTTGATTTCTACATTCTGTATATTTGTTTGCTTTCAAACAAGAAGGGGACTGACTTTCCTTACAGCATATTAACATGTAATATTTTCCTTTTCTTGAGCTGGACTAATAAGGAAAGATAAGCAGGCTTATTCTCTCATAGTTATTTTTAAAGTTATTACTGAAAAGAAATCTTAAGGCTTAAAATAAAAAATATTTTGACACAGCATGAATGTTCAGTTATTCTATCATTTAAAAACATTTTGCAATAAAAGATTAAAAAATAAACTATAGTTATTCACTAAAATTGAACTACTTAAAGAATATATAAGAATTACAAACTTGAAGTAACTGTTCTTTCATCATAGCTCTCTCAGTATTACTTTCAAAAATATATCCCACTGGTGGGACAACAATAGAAACCAATCATACCTAAATAAAAATAAATTTCATTTATCTGAAAAATGGCATAGTGTAGAGCAACCTATTATTTTTACCTGGTGCATACAGCAATACAGAAAAGCCTGGGTTTAATCACAAGAGGCACTGTGAAATACATCTGTGACATCCTCTAACCTAACTCACGCCTACATGAGAGATTGGTACATCTTATGAATTAAACATAAGTCCTGATTTATGTTCAGTTATCCCTCATATCAAAAACTACAGTAGCAGAGCTGTGTCACTGTGAATTCATTTAATGATATTGATGAGACAGCCAGCACAGACACTGAAAAGTAACCGCCAGTGCATAGCACAGCCCTATAAATCACTCCCAAAGAGTGCCTGAGCAATAAATAACAAGTCATTAATTCAGTGTAAGTTATGCTAAGAAGCTCAAACTACATATGTACCAGACTGTAAATAAATGCCTCTGGTACAATATCCAGAACAGGCAATGTTTGGCATTAAAACATTTTTTTATAAGAGCAAAAATTCATTGAGCAGAATTAATTCATTGTGAATTTCCCTTGGCAGACATAACACAATTAAAAAAAAAAATCAACCCCAAAACTTCTTTCATCAGAGGGAAACACATTTCAGGTATTAAAATTCAACAGAACTTTTTTGAGTGCCCCAAATTATGAGTCTATCCAGTGAGTGATATAATGATTCTGCCATAAAGCGCTTGAATGAGCTAACAGCATCTCGGTGAGGAATAAGCTGGTGACAATGACGCTAGTTATTCAAATGGTTTGCCATTGCCTCTACAGGACCAGTAGAAAATAGATAACTATTAGCCTCTTTGCCTTCTTAAATGCATCAGAAAACACTGAGTTCAAATGAGTTTCTCTAGCCTCTTCATCCCCCACCAATTTCCACCTCATGAAGAACCCTCACCCCCAACTGCTCTCTCTCCCCAGGTCCTCAGAAACAAGTTATCTAGCTGCCCAAGGTGGAGAAGGCAATGGCACCCCACTCCAGTACTCTTGCCTGGGAAATCTCATGGACGGAGGAGCCTGGTAGGCTCCAGTATATGGGGTCGCTAGAAGTTGGACACAACTGAGCGACTTCACTTTCACTTTTCACTTTCATGCATTGGAGAAGGAAATGGCAACCCATTCCAGTGTTCTTGCCTAGAGAATCCCAGGGACAGGGGAGCCTGGTGGGCTGCCGTCTATGGGGTCACACAGAGTTGGACACGACTAAAGTGATTTAGCAGCAGCAGCAGCAGCTGCCCAAGGGGACACCATCTGGCCCCACCTAGCCCTTCCAACCTTTGTATACATCCCCCAGTGCCACACACTCACCTGTCTTGCCTACTCTACTCAGACTCCTGTCTCTGCCACTTGGTTGCTAAAGAGTGTTTCAAACAAATTCATTTCCAGGTTTATTCTTCCCAGGCAACTAGTATACAATCTAATAGGAACAGTTGGAACAGCAACCTAACCAAAAGTGGTGGATCTTAAAGACGAGACTCTCATGCACTATTTCAGACAGATAAGGGATGTATTTTGAAGGAAAAGAAGTCTTTTTTTTTTTTTTTTTTTGCATTTTGTAGCTGGCTAGCACTGGATTTTCCTGGGCTGTAGTATATGTGCATACATATAATAAACACTAATCTTTCCTTTTTCTTACTGCTTTGTAATCTGTAATCAAGGAACTCTAAATGAGGTCTCATCAGCAAAGAGTGTTAATCTGATGCTATTTATTATATAGAATCTGAATACAAGGGTCCTAGATATAGTAGTATTTTAACTATATTACATTTCAAGCTTATGTCTAATGTTCGCTTTAACATCACCTTAAGGCTTCTTTTATCACCACTGCATTCTAACTCAAACTTATCTAATGTCAGTGTTTAAAATGACTTCCTCTCTAAATGTATCTGCTTGCATTTCTAAGCTTCAATTTTATTGATGTTATTTCCAGACTATCTTCTAACATTCTTTAGGGACCTTTTGAATTTTGTCTTCTCACTGGTATTTAGTACCAAGCACCTAATCATTTAGCATCATCTAAGAATTTAATTAACTTGCTGTTTCCTCTTGTTTCAGGTCAGTAATGAGGATGTTAATATAGATGTGACATTAGTCCCCCTGGAAGGTCACTGGAAACCTGTTCTCTTGCTATACAAATGGCTAATTAACCTCTATGATCCTCTGACCAGTTGTTCTGTTTATTGTTACGTGATAACATCCACATTCTTGTCAATCTGAAGTAAAGCTGCATGGGAACTGAGAAAAGATAATAGCCAACAGACAATGCTTTATGTCTTTGTGATTACTGACACCTAGGAGTATCAAGGAGGCATATAGTGAAGCAATTCTTCATTATTTTCCCTAAATGAATTAGGAAAATGCTAAATAGAAGTAACTTTGTCTCCAGATGAGGAAACTAAGGCATAGAAGTCAATGACACGAGAACTTAACATGTCATTCTGATTACTTTTGTCTTTGCTTTTTAAAAGTGAGGATATATAGTATTTTATTATTATTTTTTTTATTGGTTTTGCCATACAATGACATGATATAGCCATGGGCGTACATATGCTCCCCCTCCAGAAGCCCCCTCCCTCCTCCCTCCCGATTCCCTCCCCCTGGGACATCTTGGTGCACCAGCCCCAAGCATCAACCCTGGGCTGGCAATTGATTTCACATATGATAATTAACATGTTTCAATGTCATTCTCCCATATCATGCCACCCTTGCCCTCATCTACAGAGTCCACGAGTCTGTTCTATACATCTGCGTTTCTTTTGCTGTCTCACATGCTGGGTTCTCGTTATCATCTTTCTAAATTCCATATATATGCGTTAGTATACTGTATTGTTGTTTTTCCTTCTGGCTTACTTCACTCTGGATAATAGGCTCCAGTTCCGTCCACCTGAGTAGAACTGATTCAAATGAATTTTTTTTAATGTTGAGTAATATTCCATTGTGTATATGTACCACAGCTTTCTTATCCATTCGTCAGTTGATGGGCATCTAGGTTGCTTCCATGTCCTGGCTATTGTAAACAATGCGGCGATGAACACTGGGGTACACGTGGCTCTTTCAATTCTGGTTTCCTCAGTGTGTATGCCCAGCAGTGGGATTGCTGGGTCATATGGCAGGTCTATTTGCAGTTTTTTAAGGAATCTCCACACTGTTTTCCATAGTGGCTGTACTAGTTTGCATTCCCACCAACAGTGTAAGAGGGTTCCCTTTTCTCCACATCCTCTCCAGCATTTATTGCTTGTAGATTTTTGGATTGCAGCCATTCTGATTGGTGTAAAGTGGTACCTCATTGTGGTTTTGATTTGCATTTCTCTGATAATGAGTGATGTTGAGCATCTTTCCATGTGTTTGTCAGCCATTTTTATGTCTTCATTGGAGAAATGTCTGTTAAGTTCTTTGGCCCACTTTTTGATTGGGTCGTTTATTTTTCTGGAATGGAGCTGCAGGAGCTGCTTGTATATTTTTGAGATTAATTGTTTGTCCCTTGCTTCATTGGCTATTATTTTCTCCCATTCTGAAGGCTGTCTTTTCACCTTGCTTATAGTTTCCTTTGTTGTGCAGAAGCTTTTAATTTTAATTAGGTCCCATTTGTTTATTCGTGCTTTTATTTCCAATATTTTTGGAGGTGGGTCATAGAGAATCCTGCTTTGGTTTATGTTGGAGAGTGTTTTGCCTATGTTATCCTCTAGGAGTTTTATACTTTCTGGTCTTATGCTTAGATCTTTGATTCATTTTGAGTGTATCTTTGTGTATGGTGTTAGAAAGTGTTCTAGTTTCATTCTTTTACAAGTGGCTGTCCAGTTTTCCCAGCACCACTTGTTAAAGAGGTTGTCTTTTCTCCATTGTGTATTCTTGCCTCCTTTGTCAAAGATAAGGTGTCCATAGGTGCGTGGATTTATCTCTGGGCTTTCTATTTTGTTCCATTGATCTATATTTCTGTCTTTGTGCCAGTACCATACTGTCTTGATGACTGTGGCTTTGTAGTAGAACCTAAAGTCAGGTAGGTTGATTCCTCCAGTTCCATTCTTCTTTCTCAAGATTGCTTTGGCTATACGAGGTTTTTTGTATTTCCAAACAAATTGTGAAATTATTTGTTCTAATTCTCTGAAAAAGACCTCTGGTAGCTTGATAGGAATTGCATTGAATCTATAGATTGCTTTGGGTAGCTACTTTTAGAACTTAAAGTTTTTCCAGGGTAAGAAAACTCTCTTCTTACCAATAATACACCTTCTTGGCAATGTTTCTAAAAAGATAGCATTATCCAAGTTAACTTATACATCTTCAGTTACCCAGAGGAATGGCTAGTTGCAAAGGCAATTAGAGATGGAGGAAAGTACAGAAAGAAACATAAGCAATCTTTGAGATAATACAAACATATGTTGGAATCTTTGCTGTATGATTTTTCATTGTCAACTGTTAGTTGCCCAACTGTGACTGAAGCAACTTTATATACTGAAAAGATTTGTTGATGAAAGTAACTGAATTTACAGTAATGCAGACAACACTATTATACAGCTATTTCTGAGTTAAGTTTGCTATGAAATCCATTTTTTTTTTCCATTTTCAAATACTCAAAAAATTCAACTCTCAGCCATATAATCATATTTTGGTTACTATCTGACCTCACAAAGTTTTACACATTTCATTATGACTATAAAAGTTTTACTCTTTCCAGAGTAAAACAAGATAAATCTTTGCATATGTTTTAAAGTTACTAAGACAGGTAACTGGGTGTATGTCTTTAAAATGTAATTTTACTCAGATTTGGCTGACTTTATTTTTCTGTGCTCCAAAATCACTACAGATGGTAACTGCAGCCATGAAATTAAAAGATGCTTGTTCCTTGGAAGGAAAGTTATGACCAGCTTAGACAGCATATTAAAAAGCAGAGACATTACTTTGTCAACAAAGGTCCATCTAGTCAAGGCTATGGTTTTTCCAGTAGTCATGTTATGGATGTGAGAGCTAGACCATAAAGAAAGCTGAGCACCAAGGAGTTGGTGCTTTTGAACTGTGGTATTGGAGAAGACTCTTGAGAGTCCCTTGGACTGCAAGGAGTTCAAACCAGTCAGTCCTAAAGGAAATCAGTCCTGAATATTCATTGGAAGGACTGATGCTGAAGCTGAAGTTCCAATACTTTGGCTACCTGATGTGAAGAACTGACTCATTGAAAAAGACCCTGATGCTAGGAAAGATTGAAGGGAAGACAAGGGGATGACAGAGGATGAGATGGTTGGATGGCATCACCAACTCAGTGACATGGGTCTGAGCAAGCTCCGGGAGTTGGGAAGCCTGGCTTGCTGCAATCCGTGGGGTCGCAAAGAGTCGGACTTGACTGAGCAACTGAGCAGAACTGAGTATCATTACCATATTTGCTACAATTTAATTAATTTAACCATTTGATTTTCCAGAAATTCATACGTCTTGGTCAAATACTGTTATTGGATATCGTGACAATTTCAAACTTAAAACAAAACTTTCGCTGGCAGATTAGCATTTTAGGTGCCGGGAGGTCATTCTTGTGAACTGGCCGAGGTGCAACAAAAGTGCCACAATAATAACAGCTTCGTAATCATTCTGTAAGTCAGAATTTTCAACTCAAAGACTTAAAAACTGGCACACTGAAGTACGTTATTTTGTAAACTTCCATGAGAAAACAGTAAAATATTTTAGACGCTAATTATCATAAGGCCATGCTCATTCCCAACACTGCTGTACTGAAAAGTTTTGGGTAAATGGATCTGAAACAACAAAAATGTATTTCAAAAGTATTTGATATTTAAATCTCCTGACAAAATCTTTCATTAAAAAGACTTAATGAACTATTTTTAGAAAAAAAGGTTCTTAGCATGCTTTAGGATTTTACTTTTATTTTCTCAGTGTAGGACTATAGCTATCAAGACAGGTGTCATTATGTTAAAGAAATCTAAAAATTTAAACCATCTTTCATTTTGCATAAATACAAAAAGATCAGATATGGAAAATTACCTCGTAAAGAAGCTGACTTACAGTGGTTTCCCAGAGACTTCTTTTTCCGGAAACACACATACACTTTCCAAGGCCTTCCCATCAGGACTGATATAATTTAGACCCCTTAAAAATACAATTTTATCTGACATGTAACCACTCTTTCAGCAACTGCTGCCTGAGATTCTTCTCTTTCCACTGCCCCTTAAGAGGCTTCCCAGAATTTGGAGGGTCATGGAAGCCATACAGCCAGTTGGGAGACTGAGTCCACAATTGCTTCCATGGTATATCTCTTGGAAAAAAACTGATAACTCACAGATCCTAATTTTGTAAGAACAATCGAAATTTTATTTCCTCTTACACATCTTCATTTGTCTACATATTGATACCAATTTTGTCACTCTTCTGCTTACTCATGCTTACAGTTATCATTCTACAATTTATACACATGAAGTAAGCATTTCATTCCCTGGAATAATCTAGTGTACACATTAACTTTAATATTCACTGTGAACTCTCACTTCTAGATGATTTATACATCAGTGCATTGAGACTGTGGGCAGACAGATATCCAAAGCTTCACGCCGTGGTACTAAATATGTGGCTGGGCTCTTTCTATTGATGCAATTCCTTGCTTTTGATTTAGAAATAGCAGAAATAAAGGTGGAAAAGGCATTACCAAGATTAAAAATACACTATTTTATAGATTCGTCTACATAGTTAAAATGGTCAATATTAATCATATTTGTACAATAAACCATGATGTCTCAGAATCAATGTTTAGGACTTCCTTTGGGAAAAGCTGAAGGATATTTATTTTAAGAATTTAATTTCCCAGTAAAGACTAATTAGAATATTGATTAAAAGATGACCACAATGCTACAAAAAGTAGCATTAAGAAATAGAAAAATGTATGTGTCATGTCTCATGACAATTTTAAAGGTTCTACTACAGACCTATAACCATTAAATAAAGAATTTAGTAGGTGAATATTTATATAATAAAGCCACTCTCATTTACTACTGAAATTTACATTCCTTATGTTTTCCTCACACACAAACACACAAAATGGGAATGTTACACTCAAATTGTACAGCTGAAATAACAAAGATATTTAAAAATAAATAAGTATTAGACTAAGAGGCTCACTTACTAGTGATAAGCTAGTTGCAAGGCTATGCACTCCAGTGAGCTCTGGAAAAGGGACAGAAAATGTTGTTTTTCAACTGGATTAGTTGGCATTATAAAACAGATGTTTAAAAGGTATTTATTGAAACTCAAAATGGAACAGAAAATACTGCAAGGTGAGAAACAATGTTTTCTTAATTAAAGTGATGACTAGGTAGTTAGAACAATGATAAAGAAACTGATACCTTAATCTATCAGTACCTATCAAACAGAACTATTACTGTTAAAAAATGAAAAGTTAACTACTGTTTTTGTGATGCTGGCCTTTATACAAAGATCATAATATGATTTTATTTTAATCAGGTTGACCTCATAGCTTAGCTTTTCATTTTAATCAGGATGACTTGATAATTTAACATGAAAATAATATGCTTTCATAATTAGGAGTGTGCAAAGAGCATCAGCTATAAGATTGTTCATCATAAAGCTGTTACAATAGTAAACACTGGAAACATGCAAACTGTCCACAAATAAGGAGTTAATTAAATATAGCACAGCCATATAATAGAATACTATCCTGATGATGTTGTAGATGGAGGTTTATTAGGAAAACATTTATAATGTTACATTAGGTTCAAAACAAAGCTAGATTAGAAAACAGAATGTATGGTGGAACCGAACACATATACATATCTAGAAAAATAAGGATTAAGATGCCTAGTATTCTTATTCATGAGGTAACAGAAATATGCACACATGTACACACGCATGTATGTGTGTCTGTGTGTGTACATGCACGCACATGCATACAGGGGAACAAGTGCCAAGGGGCATGTAAGTGTGTATACATGCATAGGTATTCACTGAGCTATAGTTTTAAATGTTTACTACATAAATATTGCTTTCATACTCATAAAATTATCTTAAAACATTTAAAAAGCAGTTTTTACTGTCAAATTTAAATGTGAACAAAGCCTGTCTGCAGCATGTGTTTCTTTACCATCATTCTTTTAAATTATAAGTCAAAATTACGGAATTTTCATTCTGACTCAAACATAAAATACTGAAAGCCAAAAACAATTAACATGACATTTTTACAAAGAACAATGTCTGAAAACATACAATTGGCAGGGGAAAAAAAACATATATTCCAAATATAACACTTAGATTAAATGATAAATCTATTATTTTAAGTCCTATTTGCAGTCACCAAAGTGCACTATGGCAATGAAATTACAAAATAAATACTCCTCAAGAGAAAAGTCTGATTCCCTTTGATCTTAGAAGAGGTCATCTCATGCTCCAAGTGACCTGTTTAGAAATCTCCCCTTGTTCTTTATTTGTATGGGATATCTAATTGCACAACACACCCAGAACCACTGTATAAAAATTTAAAAACCTATGTTTTGGTTCCCAGGAGGCAGGTGCCTGGCAACTGTGGGCTGAACCAGGGTGGGGAGGGACACTATGCAATTCCTGGCGCACCAGCCAGGATTGAAGCCATGCTCTGGGCCAGGGCTGGGGTGGTGGTCAGGTGGGCCTGGGCCCAGCCCTGTGTTGGTACCACCTGACCTGCCAGGAGAAGCAGAGTCCCAGAGTCCCCCAGGCCAAGTCCAGGCACAAGCAGGGTGGGCCCCAGCCCCGCACCCAACCCCCTCCACCCCGCCCCTGAGCCAGTGCCCTCCCTGTGCTGCTCAGCCCTGAGCTCTGTGTCTGCCTAGGGACGACTAACGCTGCTTCCTGGGTGCCTGGCGTCACTGCCTAGCAGCCCCGGGCAGCGAGCGGCCCTACCCGTGGTACCTCGCTTTCCAAGGGTAGGGGGGGGCACAGATTCACACCTGGAGAAGCACTAGACTCCCTCTACCCCCTGCCTTTATACTCCTCTCACTCTGAGCTGTGAGTATTTTTAACCCTGTGCATACCGCAGCTCTTCTGACGCAGAGACTATTTTATCAACGTCAGCACCATCCCCGTAGGATGACCCCATGGGTATTTCCAGACTCAGGCTTCAATGGACCAAATAAAGATGTTTTGTAAAAAAAATAAAATAAAATAAAAACCTATGTTTCAATCAATGGTAAAATATAAAATTTTATTATCAGGAATTATTTTCTTTGCATTGATGATTTAGTTTAGTTATTTATACTCTCAGTTTCTTCTAATAGGTTTCTATTTTCCAATAAATTCACACATATTACTTTAATTCCCTATATCCAAGATCTTTAAACAGAAATGGACAGTAAATCCATTCTATTTATAAATTCTGATGATCTATAGATAATATATATTCAACTGTTCATTTACAAGATACACAATATAAAAAATTTGCAAAATTATCCATTTCAACATATTTAAAAATTTTTCCACTGTGGCATTTATTAGCCACTAGAAAGCCTGAAAATATCAAATATTTATTTTAATTTTTTTAGAGTTAAATATTACCATTTAAAATGCCCTAAGATAAACTTACTTAGATTGCTTTATCAAAGTATAAAATATTAATAGCATTTAACTTAACACCAAAAAATAATGAATGTCGTGGTTGGTGTAATATTCAAAAGACTTGATGTTTTCCCCTAATATGACTGTAGGTACATTTTTCTGTTCCATTTTTCCTCTCCTACACAAAATTATTCCATGCCAAATCCCTTAAATTCCTTCTGACGTTTAAAATTAATTCCCATGGTTACTCTTCCATAATCCCCCATCTTTCAGAAAATTCAAAATATGCTTATACTTTTTGAGAAATCAGATGAAATCCCAAATATCCTATCGAGTATGTGCTATGCTTTTAAAAAGAAAAATCACACACTCATTCTCTGAAAAGCTATCCATCAAGGAGTCTAATTCTGTAATTAATATTAATACAAACAAGGTAACAATTTGCTTAAAGTGTCCATTCATTGTGTTAAATCAGTGTTAAATTATAAAGAACTTCCATAGAAATATACAAGATATACACGTTGATTCTAAATGAAGTTCATTATTAGCAGCTCTACTATACTTAATGGCAAATGAATTCTTAATAATGAGGCACTTGATGTGTTATTGAGAATGAGGTTGACAAGAAAACCACTTAGCTTCACTTTCTAATCATATTAAAGCATGTTACTGATAAAGCACCTATATTTTTCAATTTTGAAGAAGAAAGTTTAAAGAAGATGATGTTTTACCTAACCTTTTAAATATAGTGTTTCCTGTACAGAGTTGTCAAAGGTTTTGCTCTTTTATAGGCTCATCCTGCCCTTACCATCAGAAGTCCATAAGAACAGATGCTGGAATAATTAAAAACCTATCACTATAGACTCTTCCATCACATTACAGACTAGGAAAATGAAGGCACTTTATGGGTGTCCTTGTCTCACTTTATCCACCTCTTCATGGTTGACATGTAAGCTTTAATGTGCATCCTTGCACCTCTCCTCCGGCAGGAAGCCTGTCTCTGGGGACCACTTGCAGAAAATAGGACATTGAGTCCATAATTAAAGTAATCTCTTTCCAGGCAGATACCGCAGTTGGCTCTGTTATCATATATTACAAAAGGCATCTTGAGGGTTATAAAATGTGCAGCAAATAGCTTTGGAGATGAGAAACAGCAATTTTTCATCTAATTTTGATCCACAGACATGTAGGCACTGCATTGCTACTTTTTGGTTTTGAGCCAAATAACTATTATGGTGCTGAGAGGAGCCAGGCAGTAACCAAAATTAAAGAATACTTTAGCTTTTATCCTCAAAGTGAGAAAAGCTCTTTTGTAACCATCTTTGCACTTAGCAAATAAGGATGCCATCTCAAATCTGAGCATTAATGCCTGCAGGCAGATTTAGAAGAAAGGCTTATGTGGCTTAGCTTTACAGCCGTATTTTCAATATATTTGCTTAAGTTAAAACCAGGGGTTGATTAAGGGACCAACTCCTTGCAACTACAGTGTACATTTTTAATTAGAAGCATTTCTACTGTTTATCTTTTGCATAATATTTTAGGGCATTGCTCTTTGAAATATATGTCAGCCCAAATAACTGGTATGTTCATATTATTCATAATCCCTTCTATAAATACCAGTAGTGTAGACAAATGGAAGAGATTTGACTAACACATTTTTGTTTCCAGCTTAGGACTTGCCAATGTGGATAAACAAAACCTGATCTCAGTATTGTGAGATGCTAAACGGAGATGGAAATAATTTTTTTCAATATTTCTCAGTGCTAAATATGACAACTTCTCAATATGAACTCCTTTAAGTTTTAAAAGGTGATCTAAGAATTCCAGAAAATATGTGGCTTAAATATTTTTATTTCCTCAAACTTTTAAAAAAAATTTAACAGCAAAGTTTTATGTAGACTTGTGAATTTAAATTTAAAATGTTACAACATAAAGCCAGATATCACGAATGCATGCAGGACAGTTTAAATAACATAGAAGAAACTAATTTTCTAACACAGTCTTCTGGTACCTTTATGCATTAAGGTATGTTTTTCATTCATATATTCATGCATTTACTCATCCATCCAACAAATATTTTTTAGATAAATTTTTGTTCAAATAATTTTATAATATTACTTCAATTCAAACATTGATATTAGAAAATATGTAATCAGTATTTACCAGCTCAAAGGCAATTTTCAATTCTGCATATATTTTTCAGCCCTGTGTTTATGCATGTTATTTTATTTTTAAGTAATTATTTTATCCCTGCTGTTGTTGTTCAGTCACTAAGTTGTGTCCAACTGTTTGCAACCCCATGGACTGCAGCATACCAGGCTTCCCTGTCTTTCACTATCTCCTGGAGTTTGCTCAAACTCATGTCCATTAAGTCAGTGATACCATTCAACCATTTCATCCTCTGTCACCCCCTTTTCCTCCTGCCTTCAATCTTTCCCAGCATGAGCGTCTTTTCCAATGAGTTGGCTCTTTACATTAGGTAGTCAAAGTATTGGAACTTCAGTTTCAGCATCAGTCCTTCCAGTGAATATTCAGGACTGATTTCCTTTAGGATTAACTGGCTTGATCTCCTTGCAGTCCAAGGGACTCTCAAGAATCTTCTCTTCCCTTGTTTAATAGTACTCACTTCCTTTCACTCATTTCGGGTATAAGATGTGACTGAAATTAAACATTCAAGATTTAAAAAAAAAAAAAGAGTCTTCTCTCCAAAACTACAATTTGAAAGCATCAGTTCTTTGGTGCTCAGCCTTCTTTATGATCCAACTCTCACATCCATACACAACTACTGGAAAAACCATAGCTTTCACTAGATGGACTTTTGTCAGCAAAGTGATGTCTCTACTTTTTTATTACATTGTCTAGATTTGTCATAGTTTTTCTATCAAGGAGCAAGTGTCTTTTAATTTCCTGGCTGCAGTCACCATCCGTAGTGATTCTAAAGCCCAAGAAAATAAAGTCTGCTATCGTTTCCACTTTTCCCCATCTATTTGCCATGAAGTGATGGGACTGGATGCCATGATCTTAGTTTTTTGAATGTTGAGTTTTAAACCAGATTTTTCAATCTCCTCTTTTATCCCCAGTATTATTAATTTTTCTTGTTTGGTCTGATATTAACATAGTAACTGTAAATCAACTATACTTCAAAAAATATAGTGATACCAACTTTCTTTTGGCTAACATTTTCCTGGGGACTTCCCTGGTGGTCCAGTCGCTACTTCATGCTCCCAATGCAGGAGGTGTGGGTTCAATCCCTGGTCAGGGAATTAGAGTCCACATGTTGCAAACAAGAGTTTGCATGCTATAACTAAAAGATCTCAAAAGCTGCATTTAAAGATTCTACTTGCTACAATGAATATCAAAGATTTCACATGCCACAACTAAGACCCAGCAAAACCAAATGAATAAAAATATTTAAAAAAATTTCCTGGTGTCATTTTCCCCACTCTTTGCTTTTAATGTGTCTGTTCCATTATGTATAGGTTTCTCTCTTGGAAGCAGTATATTGCTGGATTTTTGAAACTGCATTCTGAAAGTTACAGTGTCTTAATTGGTGAATTTAATGTTTACATTTATTGTAAATATATGTGTATGTGTTTCTGTATACACACACACAAACACATATATATATACATATTTACAGTATCTTATATCACATTTTATATTCCTATGCCTTTTATACTTGCCTTCCCCCTTTCTTTCAGTCAGTACAGTTCAGTTACTCAGTTGTATATGACTCTCTGCAACCCCTAAGCACGCCAGGCTTCCCTGTCCATCACCAACTCCCAGAGCTTGCTTAAACTCATGTCCATCGAGTCAGTGATGCCATCCAACTATCTCATCCTCTGTTGTTCCCTTCTCCTCCTCCTCCTACCTTCAAATTTTCCCAGCATCAGGGTCTTTTCCAATGAGTCAGCTCTTTGCATCAGGTAGCCAAAGTAACGGAGCTTCAGTTTCAGCATCAGTGCTTCCAATGAATATTCAGTTATGATTTCCTTTAGGACTGACTGGTTGGATCTGCTGTCCAAGGGACTCTCAAGAGTCTTCTCCAATACCACAGTTCAAAGGCATCAATTCTTTGGTGCTCAGCTTTCTTTATGGTCCAACTCTCACATCCATATATGACTACTGGAAAAACCATAGCTTTGACTAGATGGACCTTTGTCAGCAAAGCAATTTCTCTGCTTTTTAATATGCTGTCTAGGTTGGTCATGGTTTTTCTTCCAAGGAGAAAACATCTTATAATTTCATGGCTGCAGTCACCATCTGCAATGATTTTGGAGCCCAAGAAAATAAAGTCTGTCACTGTTTCAATCGTTTCCCAATCTATTTGCCATGAAGTGATGGGACTGGATGCCATGATCTTTCTTTTATGAAGGTTGAGTTTTAAGCCAACCTTTTTCTCCCTCCTCCTTCACTTTCATCAAGAGACTCTTTAGCTCTTCTTTGCTTTCTGCCATAAGGGTGGTGTCATCTGCATATATGATGTTATCAATATTCCTCCCAGAAATCTTGATTCCAGCCTGAGCTTCATCCAGCCTGGCATTTTGCATGATGTACTCTGCATGTAAGTCAAATAAGCAGAGTGACAATATACAGCCTTGATGTATTCCTTTCCCAATTTGGAATCAGTCCATTGTTCCATGTCTGGTTCTAACAATGTGTTTCTTGATCTGCATACAGGTTTCTCAGGTGGCAAGTAAGGTGGTCTGATATTTTCATCTCCTGATGAATTTTCCACAGTTTGTTGTGATCCACACAGTCAAAGGCTTTAGTGTAGTCAATAAAGCAGATGTTTTTCTGGAACTCTCTTGATTTTTCTAAGATCCAATGGATTGTTGGCAATTTGATCTCTGGTTCCTGTCCCTTTTCTAAATCCAGCCTCAAACATCCGGCAGTTTTCAGTTCTCATATCATAGAAGCATTGTTTGGAAAGTTTTGAGCATTACTTTGCTGGCATGAGTGCAATCGTGCAGTAGTTTGAACATTCTTTGGCATTGCTTTTCTTTGGGATTGGAATTAAAACTGACCTTTCCCAGTCCTGTGGCCATTGCTGAGTATTTCAAATTTGCTGGTATATTGAGTGCAGCACTTTAAAAGCATCATCTTGTAGGATTTGAAACAGCTCAACTGGAATTCCATCACCTCCACTAGCTTTGGTGGATCAAATTTTATTTCATTCTTTCCCCATCCTATCCCCTATTTTGGAAGTTATGCCCTTATTTCTGATCTATACATTTATGTTTTCAAAAATCATTCTTTTTTTTTTTTATTATTGTTTTTGCCATACATTGTCATGATATCACCATGCGTTTACATATGCAAAAATCATTCTTAACTAAGCCTATCATCTTCTTCCAGAACAACTGGAGGACCTTAGAAAATTTAATACTGATTTTTCTTATACATTGATGTTGCTTAGTATTTTGGTTATTCTTTGTCTTTAAATTCTATCCTAAAATAGTTATTGGTTTATAGTATACATATACACTTACTTGTATCTTCAGTGTTAGAATTTCTAACATTCTTTTTTTTAATTAATTAATTTATTTTTTCTTTACATTATTGTGTTGGTTTTGCCATACATTGACATTACTAATAATTATTATTTCATTACACCATAATCTCATGCATCCTCCATCTTCTGAATTTGTTTTCTTTTTTTCTAAAGCACATTCCTTAAAAACTTGCTTTAAAATTATCTCTGTGTGGGAAAAACGATTAAAACTTGAATTTTTTTTTAATGTCTTTGTTTCCACAATGACTGATACTTCATCAAGGTATAGAATTCTGGGAAGACAATTATTTTCTTTTCCCACTTTGACGATACTGTTTCATTGTCACCGATTGTTGTTTATGAGAAAAGCACTGCTAGACTAAAATTATAGGTTATCTGCCTTTTGTTTTTGGTTGTCTTTGAAATTTTTCTATGTCTTTGACCTTCTAAAGGTTCACTATGGTCTATATCAGTGCTAATTTATTTTACTTATCTTGATTAAATATGAAAGACTCCTGTCTTCCTTAATTCCAGAAAATTCTCCTCCGTGATCTCTTGAAATATACCTGTTTTCATTCTTTCTATTTCCCCTTCTAAAACTTCTACAAGATGCCAGTTTCTTAACTTGGTGTTCCATACCAGGAGAATAATGTAAAACTAGACTTCTCACATGCTGAGAGTTTTTGTTTCTCATAAGTGATTTATTTTTACCAAAGGCTTCAGTCAAATAACAAGCTTCTCTGCTGTTTTCCCTGGCAGAGCTGAATAATACTTTGAAGATCTAAGCTTCATGCAGCAAGCCCAGGCCCTGATCCCTGTTCTCCCCTATATCATGACTGTACCTACAGGCGCCGCTCAGAATTCTAGGCCTAGGACCTAAACCCACAGACTACCAAAATGTCAGTTCCTACTTTCTGATCCAGTTTTGATAGCTCCCATTTTCCCCAGAACTATGTTTTTTGTTTTTTTTTTCCTCTTTTAAACAAGTTTTTTATATATTTTAATCATTTCAGTCAAAGTTTCTATGTGATTTTAGTGGAAGAAGTTTCTACTGTACCAGCTCAGGCTTCCATGATGCCAGAAGTCCTCTGAAAACATAATTTTAATGTGTTTGAAATAATTTTTTATGCTTTTGTCACTTAATATTCTAGGCATTTTCCAAGTTGTTATACTGTCTTTCATAATTACTATTAATATTTAAAAAGTGACATAGAGTGGTATACAGGATGGTAGTTAAAAGGACATGTTTTAGATCAAAACTGACCTGTCTCTGAGCTCTTTGAGCTCTTCCTTCAGTAGGTGGTTCTAAGAGAGGAGAGGAATTTAGTAGTTTGCCTGGTACACAGGTGCTCACCAAATGGAAGTTGCTATTTTGACTACTACTATCATTATCACCTGGAGAAGGAAATGGCAACCCACTCCAGTACTCTTGCCTGGAAAATCCCATGGACAGAGAAGCCTGGTAGGTTACAGTCTGTGGAGTCGCAAAGAGTCAGACATGACTGAGTGACTTCACTTTCTTTCTTATCATTATCACCATCATCATCATCACATGGTATTCCAAATTTCATTATCACTCACTTTCCTATTAGTGACAATTTAGCCGTTCAGATCAGTTAATTTTAGATATTAAATACACAGTAGTAAATTTTCATGGCACAAGGGCATACTTGAAAAGACTCAGAACTTAAATCAAGTGGCAGGGGATGGGGTGGGCAGGGAATGAGGGATTGGCAGGGTCAAAGCAGGGGCTGAGGCTCAGAAGTGGGGGCAGGGGGAGCCCAGTGTAGCCAAAGAGCAGCTCTGAGTCCTGAGCACTGTGTGGGAATGGAGCCAGAAGGAATCCTCACCTGTCACACTTGGCCTAGCACTGCCCATAAAGTTAAGCACCATAGTAACTGCTGCACTGACAAACAAAATTAAAAGGAAGAGTTTTTTACATAAAACTTCCCTACTTGTCCAGGTTAGCAGTTATGATAATTCAGGTTCACAGGACAACTCCAAAATCAATGTCCTTTGATATATATGGTTATTTACATTCTGTAAATGTTAAGGCAACATTAGAGGAAAAAATTCATTCAATCCTCCAATACTGCACACTGAACTTTCTATAATAATGGAAATGTGCCAGATGTGCTGTCCAATATAATAGTCGCTAGACATTTACCGCTAATGAGAACTTGAAATGTGACTAGCACAATTGAAGAACTGATTATTTAGTTTTATTTGACTTTAATCATTTAAATTTAAATAATCACATATAGCTACCATGTTAGAAAGTACAATTTTAAACAAATTTTTGAATATGTGTGTGTATATATGCATATGTGTATATATATATGTATATATGCATGTACCCATGTGTGCATATACACACACACATATACATATCTGTATATAAATATACACACACAGTATGTCCAAATAAGTCAGAGAGGACAAGCTCTTCAAAAAATTTTTATCTGGAAGAAGAAATCAAAATTTTATTTCATATTTGTAATAATGTCTTAATATTTAAAGATCTTAAAGCAGAATTAAGCAAAATCCTCTTGCTAGTATATATTAACCAAGTGATTATGTTAGCAAACTGTGGAGTTGCTGCTGTCATGAGAAAAGATTATTTACCTGTTTCCCAGACATTTTTGTCATCACTGTTATTGACTGTGTAGTCAGTTTAAAGAAAAAGAAGTAATTTCACATTTTTGGTTTCTAAAGCTGGTTCCACTGAATTCAGCTAACAGAGAAATAACTCAAGTCTCTGCCCATGTCTCATTAGAAAATTTCTATCAGATACGGAGAACTGCTGATAACTATAATATGTAAAGCTTTTAGATTTACTGATTTGGGTCCTTCTGCTTTCATAGGAGTTATGTGTGTTTTCAAGTAAGAAGAGCAAAGTAGAGTAGTAATCCCATCTAAACCACAAGGCCTTGTAATAAGGAGCATCTCCGTTCAATCCCTGGGTGGAGAAGATCCCCTGGAGAAGGGAAAGGCTACCCACTCCAGTATTCTGGCGGCAAAGAGTCAGACAGGACTGAGCAACTTTCTCTTTCACTTTCACTTTCAAGGACTCCAAACTTTAGTCCATTTACTTAAGTGCCCTCCACAAGTTACAATTACATTATAGGAATGGAAGAGAAGAAGAAAAGGATGGGTTTGCCAAAGAGTTTTAAGATTTAACATTAGAAAAAACTACTCTTTCTACATAAAAACAAACAAACAAACAAAAATTTAAAAAAATCACCAACAACTATTTACTATGGGATAGAATCTCATAGATGTAGGTCCATCTTTGGACCCGAGTTAAAAATACTTAATTTCTGAAGTAGACAATTTTTTCTCACTATAAAGCAGTTCTACTTCTCTGATGGTCTTAACGTTTTGATGCAAAGAAAAATGTCACACTGAGATTCTGGTAGATTCCCTAATATAACCAGTGCCATTTACATGGTGGCTTTTTACAAGAAGGGGACACAAGAAGGGATAAAGGAGACGGGAAAAATTGAAGGGAATAGTTTTGCCTTTTGAATATCTATAATTTTTTTGAAAAATATGCTGGGTAATTACTGTAATAAAAATAATTTCTTACACCTTCCTGGTGATTAATGAACATATTTTATCTCAAGATTTTACCATACTCCTTAAAACTAAGGATTAAATCCCCAGGAAGCATCTTGACCTCATTTGACAAAATGTTGATAAATAAGAACACACATTAGTCCCTGAACTTTGACTATCTCCTTGTCCAAGCCTAATTGGCTATTTAACTTTGATGAAAAACAGGTCTGTGAGGAAATGAGAAGTATCAGTTAGGCTTCTTGCCACTTACTTTTAAGTGCAGACATATATATTTTTTAATCCTATTATTCGAAGGTATGTTTTTGAAATAACTGTCTCAAGTTGGGGAATGTCTGTTAAAAAAAAAAAAAAGAAAACTGGATCAACAGGAAAAAGTTAACAGACTTGTAACTTAGGAAACAGATGAAATTCCTCTCTAGTAAAACAGCATATCAGGTTTTATCACACAGTGTGGATACAGTCATTTTGGCCTTCCATGAGAAGTAATTTATTTTTGCAGTAAGCTATGTATGCATGTGTGTATGAGTGCTCAGTCGAGTCTGACTCTTTGCAACTCTATGGACTGGAGCCCACCAGGCTCCTCCATTCATGGGATTCTCCAGACAAGAATCCTGGAGTGGGTTACCATATCCTTCTTCAGTGGATCTTCCTGAACCAGGGATCTAACCCACATCTCTCGCATCTTCTGCACTGCAGGCAGATTCTTTACCCACTGAGCCACCTGGGAAGCCCAAGCCATGTATAACCAAGACCTAAACAAACATTTCTCCAAAGTAGACATATAGACAGCCAACAAACACATGAAAAGATGCTCAACATTGCTCATTATTAGAGAAATGCAAATCAAAACTATGAGATACCACCTCACACTTGTCAGAATGGCCATCACCAAAAATCTGCAAACAATAAATGCTGGAGAGGATGTGGGAAATAGGGAACCCTCCTGCACTACTGGTGGGAATGTAAATTGATACAGCCACATTGGACAACAGTATGCAGATTTCTTAAACAAACTAGGAATAAAACTACCATGTGACCCAGCAATCCCACTACAGGCCATAAACCCTGAGAAAACCATAACTCAAAAAGATACACATCCCTTATCATTCACTGCAGCACTATTTACAATAGCCAGGACATGGACCCCTTCTCCTCCTGCCCTCAATCCTTCCCAGCATCAGGGTCTTTTCCAATGAGTCAACTCTTCACATCAGGTGGCCAAAGTATTGGAGTTTCAGCTTCAACATCAGTCCTTCCAGTGAACACCCAGGACTGATCTCTTTTAGGATGGACTGATTGGATCTCCTTGCAGTCCAAGGGACTCTCAAGAGTCTTCTCCAACACCACAGTTCAAAAGCATCAATTCTTTGGCACTCAGCTTTCTTTGTAGTCCAACTCTCACATCCATACACGACTACCGAAAAAACCATAGCCTTGACTAGATGGACCTTTGTTGGGAAAGTAATGCCTCTGCTTTTCAACATGCTACCGAGGCTGGTCATAACCTTCCTTCCAAGGAGTAAGCGTCTTTTAATTTCATGGCTGCAATCACCATCTGCAGTGATTTTAGAGCCCCAAAAAATAAAGTCTGGCAATGTTTCCTCTGTTTCCCCATCTATTTCTCATCCATATAATGGAATATTACTCATCCATATAAAAGAATGATTATGAGTCAGTCGAACTGAGGTAGATGAACCTAGGGCCTATATACAGAGTGAAGTAACTTGTAGAGAGAAAAACAAATACTATATATTAACACATATATATGGAATCTAGAAAAATGGTACTGATGACCCTATTTGCCTAGCAGGAATAGACACACAGATGTAGAGGATGGACTAGTTGACACAGCAGGGGAAGGAGAGTATGGGATGAATTGAGAGAGTAACACTACAGTGTGCAAATTAGACAGATAGTGGGAAATGGCTATATAACTCAGGGAGCCCAGCCCAGTGCTCTGTGATGACCTAGAGGGGTGGGATTGGGGAGTGGGAGGGAGGACCTAGAGAGGAGAGAGGACCCAGAGGGGTGGTGTGTAGGGGTGAGAGGGCGGCTCCAGAGGAAAGGGAGATGCACACACACACACTTATGGCTGATTTGTGCTGTTGTCAGCAAAAACCAATGCAACTTTGTAAAGCAATTATCTTCCAGTTAAAAAAAATTTTTAATACAAAGTAAAATAAAACCTGTATATATCAACTGTTAGTGTCCTCATCTATAGGTATGAATGCACTCCCCATAAATGCACCTGTGGGGGAGTTCCTGATCTTATTTCAAACATTTAAATAACAAGGCAAACATCTCCAATGTTTTCTTCTGATCGATGGAAATAAATGGGCAACCATACTATCTTTCATAAGGAATCCTCCAAACAGACTAGAATGACTCTCATCAAAAATTAAAGTCACCAGAGATATACTCAAGGCAGAATTTCCAACCTCTGCATCTGTATCACTTTGAGTAGGTTCAGTGTTCAGAAAGTTCTGTCTTCAATTTTTTTTTAATGATTTTTTGTCTTCTTTTTTTGTGTACTTTTAAGGTCCCTCTAGGAGAATCTTCCTTTAAAATATCAAATGTTCAAATATGGTCCACCTCTCTACTTCTTTGGGCCCTTGAGTTCAATTCTTTGTTGTTGCTTCAGTATCTTAAATAGAAACTGCTTGCTTTATACGTTCTCAGTATAAAGTTTGCTGTTTGCAGCGAGTTCATTTAAGGTTAAATCAGCATTAATTTAGACACAAATCTGATCTTCTTTTATGTTCCATTTTTATTCTAATATTATGCTAGCATCTGTCCAAGCAGTTAAACTTAAATCCAATGGTGTTCAATTTTGCCTTTAATTCACACATTCTCTCCCTATATGTGATTCCCCTTGCGACAACGGATGGGATAAAATCAGCATCCAAAGAATGAACCTATATCATACATATCAAGATCAGGCCCATGTTTGACATATTAATCAGCCACATTTCAGAAGTTTAAATCAGTGCTTGTCTAATATTTCATTAAAAACTCTAGTTTTCATCATATTAATACCAAAGGCATTTTATCATATAAAACAGGTAAGTGATGATTTTAGAGGCAAATGTAGTAAAGTAAAAATGTAGTAAAGCAAAAATCACTTGCTTGAAACTGGATTGTCTTCTGAATCCAGGTTGTCAATCACTGAGTTATTTTAAGCAAATTATCTAATATCTCTGTACTTCAATCTGAGTGCAAGCTAAGTCACTTCAGTCGTGTCCGACTGTGCGACCTTTTGGACTCTAGCCTGTCAGGTTTCTCGGTCCATGGGATTCTCCAGGCAAGAATACTGGAATTGGTTGCCATGCTTTCCTCTAGGGGATCTTCCCAACCCAGGGATCCAACCAACATCTCCTGCATTGCAGGCGGATTCTTTACCACTGAGCCACCAAGGAAGGCCTGTACTTCAATCTACTCATCTGTAAACTGAGATAATAATGGCATCTACTTCACAGAATTACTGTGAGGATATAATGGATTAAAAGACTACTTAGAATAGTGACTGGTATGTTGCAAATTTTCAAAAATATTAATTTTGCAGTTGTTATTTTACAACTCTATTTCCTTGTTAGTTTCTAACTGTTAGAGCTACATGCCCTAGAGATGTCTTTCTTTCCTTCCATCCTTTTTTTCCTCCTTACTTTCCCCTTTTTTCTACCTTTTCACCTCCTCCTTCCCTGCCTTAATCCCCTTCTTTCTTTCTCCTCCTCCCTCTTTCTTTACCACCTCCTCACTCTTAGAAAAAAATTTAAATTTACATCCAAAAACTTTGGATAAGTTTGAGCTTACTAGTCACTAAAGATTAATCAAATACAAAAGTGAAGACAAACTGTATTATTATAAGATCTGCAGATCTCTGGATGAAATTATCATTTAAGATGTAAATGTTATCAACTGGTGTCATAAAACTAAGGACAGAATAATTTTAGTTACTGATCCATTTGATACATTTGTACTAGCACAGCTAGCCACTTTATCCTCAGGCCATTCTCTTCTGTCTGTCTCTCATTTGATTATTTTTAATGAGAAAGGCAGTAAAATCACAGTAGAAATGATTATGTTGCTAAGTGGTTTATCAGTAAAACATGGCTTATTCAGACAGAGTGCCGCTTACTCTTCTCTGGGAATGGCACACACAGCACGTCATATAATGGTTTGGTATTTCAGTTCAAATAGTTCACAGTTCTTACTATGAGATTCTTTGAAAAGGGATTCAAATTGATAATTGAGTTTTAAAATATCACAGGGTTTGGACCATCCACCAGCAGTACTAACATGAGGCTGCAGAACTGGGTGCAGTGTTGAGTCAGCTGCCAGCTCTAGATGGACCACATACATGGTAAATGATAAATATTAGTTGCTGGATTTCTTCAAATCCAAGACCACTGATCACAATGGGTGTGTGTGCTCAGTTGCTCAATTGTGTTTGACTCTTTGCAATCTCATGGACTGTAGCCTGCCAGGTTCCTCTGTCCATGGATTTTCCAGGCAAGAATACTAGAGTGGGGTGCATATATACATATATGAATTACTGTGCCATACACTTGAAACTAACATGACACTGTAAGTCAACTATATCTCAAGAAATGAAATAAAAAATAAAGCAAGAAAAAACTTATTGAGGGCCTTCTATTTTTTACAGTTTGGTATTAAGAACTATTAGTTACATAAAAATACCTAATACAGTCCCTGATCTTGGAGGATTTCAAGCCCAGTCAAAAAAGAAAACACACATGTGAATAATTAAATAATGACATGAATTAACAAACTAGGAGGAACTAAATAGTCTCTTGATGAAGCTGAAAGAAGAGAGTGAAAAAAGCTGGCTTAATACTCAACATTCAAAAAAATAAGATAATGGGATTCCGTCCCATCACTTCATGGCAATTAGATGGGGAAAAAATGGAAAAAGTGACAGACTTTATTTTCTTTGGCTCCAAAATCACTGTGGACAGTGACTAAAGCCATGAAATTAAAAGACGCTTGCTCCTTGGAAGAAAAGCTATGACAAAGCTAGACGGCATGGTAAAACACAGAAATATCACTTTGCTGACAAAGGTTCATCTAGTCAAAGCTATGTTTTCTCCACTAGCCATATATGGATGTGAGAGCTAGACCATAAAGAAAGCTGAGCACCAAAGAATTGATGTTTTCAAACTGTGGTGCTGGAGAACACTATTGAGAGTCACTTGGACAGCAAGGAGATCAAATCAGTCAATCCTAAAGGAAGTCAGTCCTGAATATTCACTGGAAGGACTCATAAAGAAGCTGAAGCTCCAATACTTGGGCCACCTGATGTGAAGAGACAACTCACTGGAAAAGACCCTGATGCTGGGAAAGATTGAGGGCAGGAGGAGAAGGAGGAGAAAGAGGATGAGATGGTTGGAATAGTATCATCGACTCAATGGACATGAGTTTGAGCAAACTCCAGGAAATAGTGAGGCACAGGGAAGCCTGGTGTGCTGCAGTCCATGGGGCTGAAAAGAATCAGGCATGACAGAGCAACTGAACAGTAACAACAATGAATTAACTAATGATATGAAAACCTTATACACAGTACATTACAAAAGCACGTAAGTATGGTTGAAGTTTAATTTCCTAAGAGTAATTTTCCCTACCTTAAAAAATAAAAGCTTTAATTTTGGGGGTTAGTCAGAAAAGACAGTATCAAAATATAATTATGTTTCAAATGCCATAGGATTTTGTGTTTTTTTGTGTGTAATGTTTAAGTTAATATTGAACACTAGAAATCTTCTTCAAGTATTGTTGGCCACATACTAATTACAGATACTGATCCTTACATATAGCTCTACTCAACATGTAATAAATACTATAGTAAGAAACAAAGGTAAGAAATTGTAAGACTTTAGCTCAGAAAATTTCAAATGAATTGTTCAGTAGTTCATGTTTAATCTTCAGTTTTCCTATACTCTCTCACAAACTAATTAGGAAAAGAGATCAATAAAAACATTTGCCCACACAGGAGGCAGCTACTCCTCCTGTGTACATTCAACATAATCACTGCTTACAATAAGTATACATGTAAACATTTACTAAGAAAGTTAAAAGGTGCAAAGTGCATTGTCAAAATGTTTTTAGGAAATACAACTGAGAGTGTGCAAACTTCTTTGTAATCAGTAAAAATTACTTATAACCAAATTGTATTTTTTTACCACATGCTAATAAAATACGGTTTGGCGCTGATATATAATACATTATTTCTAACAGAATACAATTTGATATCCCAGGAACAGTGATGCCACAAGCCACCAACTATCATTTAAAAACAGATTTAAATTAAAAACTGTATCTATTTGGAAATAGGCAGTTCTGTACAGCTGGCATAGATTTACTTTGTATTTTTTCTAAAAGAATAATTCTTGTTTTAAATGAAGAACTTATGCATAGCAAGAAGTTAAATTATCCTAATAAGTGCCAACATGAATAAGACAAAGTGTGACAAAAGAGAGTCAGAGGTTACTATTAAACTAAAGAAATAGACAACATTGCACAATAGATACAATGTTGGCACTCCATATCCCTGGATTTTGCTTCCAAGGTGTGCATGTCTGGATGCACAAACCATAGATATAGGGGGTCCACTCTACCATGCTATTTAATATAAGGAACTTGAGACTATGTGGAAGGAGAACATCCCCTTCCCCAGTCTCCTAGGATGCAGAATTCAAAGATTATTTTCTGTGATTCCTGTGTATATAAGCCCTTGAACCAACTGTAGAGGAATCATGAAGAAATAAGAATTTGTCCTTTTCCAATCTAATCTAATAGAAAAAGCAAGAATTTAAATCAAATATAAGTAAATAGTAAAATATAGTCAGCATTATAACAGAGTTGGGCTTCCCAGGTGGCATTAATGGTAAAGAATCCACCTGCCAATGCAGGAGACATAAGAGACACAGTCAGAAAGATCCCCTGGGAAAGGGCATGGCAACCCATTCCAGTATTCTTGCCAAGAGAATCACATGGAGAGAGGAACCTGGCTGGTTATGGCCCATAGAGTCGCAGAGTCAGACATGACTGAAGTGACTTAGTACACTTAAGTATACTTAGTACACATAACAGAGTTATAAGCAAAATGTGACAAGACACATCACTTCTGTTACTGATATCTCAGAGAGCTTTATAGAAGATTTTTACTTAAGAATTTCAGCTTGAAGAATGAGTAAGAATTTAACAACTGAATTTGAGAGAATAAGCATTCCAAGCTAAGGGAAAAGCATGGGGAAAGAAAAAGTCAGGGAATGTTTAGGGAATCGTGGGACGTGCTGCCAATTTGTGACCATCAGGAGGCAAAGGTAATGGGAGACAAAAAAGAAGTTGATAAACTGTAAGATTTGGAAGCACCTTCAAACCCACTCCAAAAAGCTTGCCTTTAGAAGAAAGTCTTAGGCTATCCAGGTTTTGAGCACAAAACCTGGATCACATTTTGTGCGTTAGGAAGATTAACTGTGAGATGGATTGGATGAGAAATAGGCTGGAGGTAAACCAGTTAGGAAGCTACTGCAAGAACCTTAGCAAGAGGTACTGGAAAGAAAGGGTTCAAGGGTGAAAAACTTTCTGAGGGAGAAAATGATGGGTTTAAATGTTAACCAGCAGGGTGGATGAATCTGATGTTTGCAGCCTGAGTAACCCAGAGGATAGGCAGAGAGGATATATAATCAGTGATGTGGCATACACCCTTGACAATGAACTGTATATTATTAAGGGAGAAGAAAAGGCAGTGGTAAATTTTGGAGTATTTAGGTTTTACAGGATCTTGCTGTCTGAGGAAAAGGCTGGCATAGAACAGTATTCAAGATGAATTCCAGCCCCCTGTTTCACCTGACAGCCCATAGAATAGCTGTTTCAGAACTTATTCCATTGGCCTACTTATCTATTCAACAAATATTTAGGTAGTGCTTCCAGTGTGTGCAGGAACTGTATTAGACAACTGGGGTAAATCAGTAAACAAAACAGAAAATCACTCTTACCTTCAAGGTACCTGCATTTCAGCAGGAGCAGTCAGACAATAAATAACATGCATAAATAAATGAAGTATATCATGTGTTAGAACTGAAAAAACTACAATGGGAGAAAAAAAGAGATAAATAAGAAAGATGAGGAGATGACTGTGTAGCAGAAGTAGGGGAATAGTCTGCATTGAGAGATGTCACAAGTCACAGACTCTGAACCATCGTGCAGTGTTTATCTAAGGATGCTATAGGGACACTGCTCACTACCCTTCCCTGTTTCTTCCTGATGAGCACAGGAGAGATTCAGTAAATTTCTATAGAGTTCTGACTTCTTATCACCATGAATCAGATAACTGTTTATGTTTTCCTCTTGGCACTCGTGGCTAGGTTTAGCTAAAAGCTGCATCTCTAAATATCTCATCTTCTTCTAAACTGTGTGTGGATCCTCATAGCATTTTTTTGTATCTGTTTTCATCTTATTTTCTGAATATAATTTCCCTATTGTCTTCATTTCTTCACATTCTTTCATCTTATTGCATTTTTTTTTTTGCTATTTTGGCCTTTTTTGACACCAAAATGAGTGGGCTTAATTAAGGTTAAATCTGCTAAAATAATACCTTTAAATAGTTACTATATACATAACCTCAGAGAGGTTAGGTAACCGAGCAGGACTCTATGGGACCTTTGCAGGCAGACCACTGCATGGCCTACTCCTGCCTCGTGTGTGTGTGTGTGTGTGTGTGTGTGTGTGTGTGTGTGTGTGTGTGTTAGTTGCTCAGCCGGGTCCGACTCTTTGTGACTCCATGGACCATAGCCCACCAGGCTCCTCTGTCTATGGAATTCTTCAGGCAAGAATACTGGAGTGGGTTGCCATTTCCTTCTCCAGAGGATCTTCCCAACCCAGAGATTGAACCTGGGTCTCCTGCATTGCAGGCAGACACTTCACCATTTGAACTACTAGAGAAGCCTAATAGTAACAGTTGCCTGCCTGTTACTTGTAGAAAAACTTAAGCCTCCCAGGCCTTTGCCAAGTGCCAAAATATAAATTTAATCAGAGAAGAAAAGGAAGAAACAAAGGAAAACAGTCAAGCAAGACAACACAATAGCAGTTTAGCTATTAAACAAATTCAAGGACCTTGAGTTCCTCCTCAAGAGCTTTGCAGATAGTGAAACCCCCACCAGGTAGAAGAAGTTAACTGTATGCTGCCACAAGCATCTTGACTCCAGACTGGTTGGAACAAGAAGGTTGATGATACTGACTTCTGATTGCCTTACCATCAACCAATCCGAAGAATGTCCACGAACTGATCACACACCCTGCAACCTTCTTCCTCATCCTGTCTTTAAAAACCTTTTCCTAAAAATCACTGGGGAGTCTAGGTCTCTTGAGCACTAGCTACCTGGACTCCTTCCTTGGTGCCTTGTAATAAACATTGTACTTCCCTTCACCACAAGATGCTGTCAATTGATTGATTTTACTGTACACAGGCGGGTAGATTCAAGTTCGATCTGATAACGCATTTGCCTTCTGTACCAGTCACAGACACTTTGGGTACTCACATGAAATTCACACAGCCTGTACCAGCAGGTGGAGCAATCCAGACGAAGCTGAGGTTGGTTGTGGGCAGATGACTCACATGAGAGGCCACCACACTGCACATAAACTGGTTACCAAATTGGTGGTCAGACATGATACCTGACAAACAGAAAGGAAAGAGTGTTGTTATAAAAACAACAAAACAGAGTCCTTCATATGATGGCATAACAATATTTTCTGAACATTTTTCTTTTATGTTAAGATTCCACATGCTATCTGGCTTCCCCATAAGTTGCACAGTTTTCTATTTTCTATTGTCAGAAGGAAATTAATCATTTAAAACATTGTTGTTAAGGAGCAATCTACTAAACTGTTATAGTATTTGCTTAATTTTGATTTTGTTGATTGGTCTTCACCCATCACCAAAGACCACCAGGACAACACCTGCAGTGAAACAAGGTTGAATTTATTGATAGTGTTTGCAGCAAGGGGTACCAAATACTACTGAGAATCTGGAGGTATCTCAGTAGGAGGATGTTAGCAGGAACTTGTTAAAATATTTGGGCTTGTGTTAAATTATTTCCTGATTATAGTACTGAAAGTCCTGCATCCTGGGAACCCCCTCAGTCTTGTTGGAGAGGTTCCAGGGAAAGGTGGTTTTGATTCCAACCTTGGTACTATTAGAAAGTAGGAGAAATTTTATCACTGAGTATCTTAATTTTTGTCTATGAGACATGAGGAAAAGAGAAGAGCTAAAGCTGAGGTTAATAACAGCAGCAGCAATCACATTAGCATGGAGATGGAATGTTGGTCATGTTTTTGGTTTGCACTGAGTTCTTGCTTTTGTCTGTGTTCAGGCATGATTAAAAAGTGGTCTTGTTTTTGTCTCAAACCACATCTACTCTGTCTCAGAGTAATAACCTATGAAACTGCTCATTTTCAACATGAGATCACCATGGCATAGCTGAGTACCAGGTCAGCTCCCTGATAAATTATCAGGAGATACTTTTTTTCCTTTGTAATAAGATGATCTTCTCATGTTTACCTCAGATATAAACTATTAATAGGTAACTCAACACTAAGAAAATGTACTTGATTTTTAAGAAACAGGCAAAAAAATTATACAGATGGCAAGCAGGCATATGAAAAGATGTTCAGTATCATATGCCATTAGAGAATTACAAATTAAAACAATAAAATGCCACTACACACCTAATATTTGACCAAAGTCCAAAATAATGACAGTCCTAAAAGCTAGTGAGGATATGGAGCTACAGGAATTCTTTTTCATTGTCAGTGAGAATACAAAATGGTATAGCCACTTTTGAAGATAGTTTGGCATTTTCTTACAAAATAGACATACTCTAACCATATAATCCAGAAATCACACTCCTTGGTATTCACTCAAATACACTGAAAAGTTATGTCCACTCAGAAACCTGCACATGGATGTGTATAGCAGTTATATTCATAACTGTCAAAACGTGGAAGCAACCAAGACATCCTTTAGTAAGTGAATGGGTAAATAAAGTGTGGTACATCCAAACAACGGAGTATTATTCAGAGCTGAAAGGAAATGAGCTATCAAGCCATGAAAAAACATGAATAAGTGTTGTGCTGTCCTGTGCTGTGCTAAGTCACTTCAGTCGTGTCCAACTCTTTGCAACCCTACGGACTATAGCCCGCCAGGCTCCTCTTTCCATGGTATTCTCCAGGCAAGAATACTGGAGTGCATTGCCATGCCCTTCTTGAATAAATAAGTAGAGATTATTAAATGAAAGAAGCTAATATGAAAGAACTGCATGCTGTATGATTCCAACCATGTGACATTTTGGAAAAGGCAAAATTACAGAGACTATGGTTGCTAGGGGTTGGGAGGGAAGAAGGGAGATATGAATAAGCAGAGCACAGAAGAATTTAGGCCAGTGAAACTGTTCCATATAATAATACAATGGTGAATACAAACACCAAAAATGAAACCTAGTGTAAAGTATGGACTTTGAGTGACAATGATGGGTCAGTGCAGGTTGATCTGTTATAACAAAGATACCTCCAACTCCAGAAGGTTGGAGGAGGGTGGTGTATGGAAAATCTATGTACGTTTTACTCAATTTTCCTGTGACCTAAAACTGCTCTAAAAATAAAGTGTATTAATTAAAAAAAATAACATTGCCATGAGTGGACAGTTAAAAATTTAATAAATTGGCTTTGTGAACTTGGGTAAATGGCTTCTCTCTGAGATAGTTTTCTAGTCTATAAAATGAAAACACCATGTCCACTCCATCCTAAAGTTATTTGGAGAATTAAATTACCCAACACATATGGAAGCATCTGGTATAGTACTTCCGTGTTTGAATAGGTGCCCTACCTACATGCCATCACAACAGTCCACACATCACTCCATACTCTTGACTACCTCTACAGAGAGTCTATGAGGGACTATGTCTTTAATCTTTGTATTTCAAGCAACTATTACAATGTTGATACACACTGCAGATACTCAAGAAATATTTTCTAAATAAATATATAGCTAAATAACTATAAAAATAAAAGACAATATAAGTTATACACATATGTTATATCAACTAATGAAAGAGAATCTTCTAGAATAACAAGTTGTTCACAATAGGTCATAACTGGCCAAAGAAATAGAAGAACAAGTATATACTTTGACATATCCTAATAATGCTCTTTTTTCTCATTCAAATATATATATATACAAATGTAAATTTATATATAAATTTAAGCTGTATCTTGCAACAAAAGGATGAAAGTCACCAAGTCAGAGAAACCACAAGTTTAGACAAGATGACAGACTTCCAGCGAAACCACAGAGTTCTGAGGGAGACTCAGTAGCTGTGACTGAGGAACTGCCAAGCCTCTCTGGTCAGACATAAAGCAGGGATGCGGTGTACGGAAAATGACACATCTGCAAGGGTCAGCCTGGCCAGAAAGGAAAAGCAAAGTTACAGCTGTAACTATGTGGGAAGGGAAATGAATCAAACAAAATAAGGTTTCAGGGTCTCAGAACCTTGGTAACAGGATTCATATCAAATACCTCCTCACTCCTCAAAGCTCCTCTGAGAAAGTGAGTCAATGTCTAGACTTCATATTATTTGAAAGAATTTTATAAGGTAGATATAGAATTGCAACTGCTTCATGCCCTGCCGTGGGTAAATACTCCATAGGATAACATTCTTGCAACCCAACCGTCCAGCATAGCAGTTCTCCAACTTGGCTACACAGCAGCATCACCTAAAGAGATAGAATAAATACCAGTTCCCAGACATTCTGAGTAAGTCAGCAAAGAAAACAATATTTACAGAATCCCTGTGTTGCATCAAACATTGGGTTAGACCATATTTAGGTACACAGAAGAAATACAGGACATTGTCCCTACCCTGAAATGACTTCAGCTGAGAAGAGAAAACTGGAATAAACTAACATTCTAAATAAAACAACTAGAAAATAAGCAAGCGCTAACTGGGTGCTATTTGTGAAAAACACAAAGAGAAGAGAAAGAGTGATTAAGGCAGATAACTATAAGGACAACTAATGCTTCTTGAGCACTTACTGTGGCCTGACACTGTTCTAAGCACTTCATGAACTTGTTTAAGGCTTTTAACAATCCTACGCAGTAGGAGCTGTTATTTTCTCCATTTTACCCATTAGGAAAATAAGATAATGGAGGTAAAAACTCGCCTATAGTTTATATAGCAATGGCAGTACAGCCTGGATGCAAACCAGCACCCTTGCTGCACAGTCAGAAATGACTCTGTTAACAACAAGGTCCTATTGCAGAGCGTGGGGAACTATAGTCAATATCTTGTAGTAAACCATGAGAGAAAAGGTAAAAAGAAATGTCTCTGTTGAAGAGGCAGGCTGGAATTGAGTTTTGAGGAAAAAGCTAAGATTTCCCATATTTGTTCATGCACATGAGGCAGCAGAGCATAAGCACAGACTGTGCCCTTAGCTCTGCCACTCGCTGTGGCATGACCTTGGTCGGGGTGCTCCCTCTCAAGCTTCAGCTCCAATGACTATAAACTGATGGTCCATGATCACCAAGACTCCTTAAAAATATCTAGCACCTGTTTTCTTTAAGTTGTGGTTAAAGGATAGGAATCCATGTAAGAATTTCCTTTATCCACATTATACTTCTGCAAGATTAGGCTCACAATGTCTTTAATTGTTCTCAAGATGCTTCCATGATACCTTTTAAGACAGTGATACACATTTCTATGCCTTCCAGGATGACATTTTTGCTTGACATGTCTTCAGTTATTTTAAGTTTATGACTAAACCTTGTATGAACTCCACTTTCCCTCAGGAATACTCTTCTATGCTTTTAATGTGCATACCTTGGGTCTTCAGAGCTTTAACTAGAATTTCTATGATTCCTCCATCTTGAAACTAAAATGTATATATCCTCATAAAAATGTAGGCTATTCACTTCCAAGGAATACTCTGAAAACTTCATTGCCAAAAAATAACCAAGGTAGCAGGAAAATTACACATTCATGTTGGGTGTATTTTATAGATTAAAGATGTGGATTACTCTAATCTGTTCAGTTTGTCATTTTCCATGGTTATTGTTAAAGTGGGTAGAAGCATGTCCTGGTTTTTTGTGGAATTCAAGAAATAAGGCATCTGGGGGTGGGATATCATGAAATAAAAGGAAAGTACATTATGATTAGAGATTTTTGATTTGTGATAAATGTAACCTTCATATATAAAAATGATAAAATTTTAAAATAAGTATTTTACTGTTTCAAAACCTTTCATAAAGTATGGTAGAATATTTTTTCAGGAAGTTTAGTAAATATTTTAACTTGTATCTATATAAAAAGTATAAGAAAAAACATATATTTAAGATGATTTGTTTCCTTTTATTTTCATCATTTGCTCTTTGTTTAGAGCAATATATAATCAATACAACACTGTAAAGCAATTATCCTCCATAATAAATACAATTTAAAAAGAAAAAAAGAATATCTAAAAACTTGCATCAATTAATAAAAAAGTAGAGCCTTCTAAAAATGTAGTCTGGAAAGTTAGTCTTATATTTTAAGTGAAGAGAGAAAATGAATTATGGAGTTCCTTTATGTCATTCTTTAATCTTTTCATTTGATTCAAATATGAATAAATGTTTACTTACAGAATCTGTCTTGTCTATTATTTGCCTTCTTTGCTAGATTAATGTAGATAAATATCTCAACAAAGTTAAACATGATTTTATATGCTGAAAAGTAATCACTGAACTTCCTAAAAACATCCTCACTGCAGCTTATCTGTGAAGTACCAGCCTGATGAAAATGGATATGAAAAGAACAGCTTTCAAGTAGTGATACAAGATAATGAAGAGTATGTGCGCCCACACTCACACTTGTGCAATAGGTGTATTTAACTTTTGAAGCACTGATTTGAAGGCATTCAGTTTCAGATTTAAATCTAGAACCAAAAAAGTACTAAGGTCTTTAAAAAAAATCATTCTGTAAGTGTATGCTCTATGGGTGTGTACGTTAGAAAATGCATGAGAATCCATGCTAAAGGAACTTATTTAAGTCAACCTGATTCTTTACTCACTCACTAGTTACAAAGTTGAGAATTCCTGCTGTTGCCCTCCCTCCCCATTCCTCTCCAAGCACTACCATTTATCAAACGCCCTCTCTGTGCAGGTGTTTTACCCATATTATTATCTTACTACTACTGCAGAGGCAGTAGAGGGGAAGTTTGAGAGCATTGACCCTGGAGGCAGTCAGCCAGGGTTCAGACCTTTGTTCCACTACCAAGGAACTGTGGGATCTTAGGCCAGTTACTCAAACACTCTGTTGCTCACTTTCCTCTCCAGGAAAATGCGGAGTAGCTTGAAGGTTAAATGAGCACATGAACACTGTCATTACCATATGTGTTAGCTGTTATTACCATTTCCACTTAAAAGATACAGGACAATTATCAAGAACCAGTGGATTTCAGTAACTTGCCAACATTTAAACACGTGTCAGTAACAGAGCTAGTAAACAGAACTGCAACACAAATCCATCTGCTATCTCACACTGTCCACTGGCTTCTTCCCTCCTTGTGTCCTTCAGTGGCAGTACTTCAATTCTAGGACAGACTCCTGTGCTAATTCAAGAGAATTCTAAATCCAGAGATCAAACATAAACAATCGGAGAGTGAATCTGAATAGAGGGCCTTCCTCCAGGCACAAACTCAAGTGCTCTCCCCTCCTCCTCCACCTCTCTGCCTTCAAAGATGTTAATTTCTCACCAGATAGTTATTGGATAACTTTCTTCCTTTTGGTAGACACATCCTTGAATTAGGTAATTTTGTGAGTGAGACATTTTCAGGTCAAAATTGCTCCATAACGGGCAAAGTCATCCAGTTACACTTAGGTCCATGTGGCCTAAACACTGAGTTTAACAGAGCAGCATCCTTTCCAACGAGCTATGTAAAGTCTGCACTGTCTTTAACTGAAGCTCTCTGGTCCACTGTTTCAGGGTATATTTCTGCTGTCTTTCCTCCTAATACTGCATACTCTGCCTCTCCTCTTAAAAGTTGCTCAGTGGTGAAGTCAAGTGCGCCTTAGGAAGCATTACTATGAACAAAGCCAGTGAAGGTGATGGAATTCCAGCTGAGCTATTTAAAATCTTAAAAGATGATGCTGTTAAAATGCTGCACTCAATATGTCAGCAAATTTGGAAAACTCAGCAGTAGTTATAGGACTGAAAAAGGTCAGTTTTCATTTCAATTCCAAAGAAGGGCAATGCCAAGGAATGTTCAAATGATCATACACTTGCATTCATTTCACGTGCTAGCAAGATTATGCTCAAAATCCTGTAAGCTATGCTTCAGAAGTACCTGAATTGAGAAATCCAGATGAACAAGCTGGGTTTAGAAAAGGTAGAGGAATCAGAGATCAAACTGCCAACATCTGCTGGATCATGGAGAAGGCAAGAGAGTTTCAGAAAAACATCTACTTCTGCTTCATTGACTAGATTAAAGCTTTTGACTTGTGAATCACAACAAACTGTGGAAAATTCTTAAAGAGATGGGAATACCAGGCTACCTTACCTGTCTCCTGAGAAACCTGTATGCAGATCAAGAAGCAACAGTTAGAAACTGATTGGTTCAAAATGGGAAAGGAGTACAACAATGCTGCATATTGTCACTCTGCTTATTTAACTTATATGCAGAGCACATCATGCAAAATGCCAGACTGGATGAATCACAAGCTGGAATCAAGCCTGCCAATCAAGATTGCCAGCAGAAATATCAACAATCTCAGATATGCAGATGATACCACTCTAATAGCAGAAAGTGAAGAGGAACTAAAGAGCCTCTTAATAAGGGTGAAAAAAGCTGGCTTGGAACCTAACACTTAAAAAACTAAGATCATGGTATCTGGTCCCATCACTTCATGGCAAATAAAAGGGGAAAAAGTAGAAGCAGTGACAGATTCTTTTTTTTTTTTTTTTGAGCTCCAAAATCACAGAAGACAGTGACTGAAGCCATGAAATTAAAAGACACTTACTCCTTGGAAGAAAAGCTATGACAAATCTAAAACAGAGACATCCTTTTGCCAACAAAGGTCTGCCTAGTCAAAGCTATGGTTTTCCCAGTAGTCATGTACAGTGAGAGTTGGACCATAAAGAAGGCTGAGTGCTGAAGAATTGATGCTTTCTCATGGGTGTTGGAGGACATTCTTGAGAGTCCCTTGCACTGCTAGGAGATCAAACTAGTCAATTCTAAAAAAAAAAATCAACCCTGAATATTCATTAGAAGGACTGATACTGAAGCTGAAGCTCCAACACTTTGGCCACCTAATGTGGAGAGTGAATTCATTGGAAAAGATCCTGATGCTGGGAAAGACTGAAGCCAAAAGAAGGGGACGGCAGAGGATGAGATGGTTAGATAACATCACTGACTCAATGTACATGAATCTGAGCAAACTCCAGGAAATAGTGAAGGACAAGGAAGTCTAGTGTGCTGCAGTCCACAGGGCCATCAGACCTGACTTAGTGACTGAACAACAAGATGATAATCTCTGAATGTTGTCTGCCCAAGCCTTTCCAAACTAATTGCACTACAGTGGCCACCGTATATAACTATATTCCCCTCAATTTCATTGCTGCACTTGGCTGAATCTGGATTTCTCCACACGTGGTCCCCACTTCATGCTGCATACTTCTATATTCAAGTCTCATGAGTGTTGGTCTAACTAGACCAACTAGGTAGAAACTAAGCTACATGCCTTAACCCTAGGAATTATGGAAATTCTATTTGGGGACAGTGATACTAACAATATGGGAAACTATATAAAAATGTTGGGCAATCACAGATGACTTATGCCTACCTCAGAGGGCAATTTCAAAGTCTATGAAGTTTTAGATTTCTTGATCCAAAATTAGCTGAAGTAACTGATGGTTCTGAAAGACCAAAGCTTTCAGAAATATTTCCATGAATCCATATATTGAATTCTTTATCATTTACCTTGAACAGGCATTCTGCCATAGGAAAAGTACTGTTCAGTCTATTTGATGGATAGGAACAAAAGCTCCCCATACCCTTCCTGCAAAGCCCAATAGATTTCCCCAAAAGTCACATTAGGACAGAAGACGTGCCTCTGGTTTCTAACTCTAGATGGTGTAAAATGAAACAAACGATTATCAGAGTTCCTGTTAAAGGAGGAACATCAATGAGTCAGCACAATATTTATTATCTCAGCTAAAAAACACTGCTTACCTCATCTTGGAGTCACTTCAATCTATCATCAAGTTTTTCTGATGTTACCTCAAAATTTTTTCAACTGTGTCCCCTCTTGCCTACCCTTTTCCACTATGCCTTTATTTCAGGCTTTTGTTATTTCTTTTTTTCACCAGTGCCAATAGCTCCCAAATTGGTCTTTGTGTTCAGTTTTGCCTCCTAAGGTTAATTCTCAATACAGGTATCTTTCTAAAGCACAAATCTAATTTTATCATTCTACTGATTTAAATCCTTAAGTTCAATCAAAACTTAATACAAAAAAATAGGCCTAAATCCAACATGATATTCTGTCACCTATCTCTCTATCTGGGATTATTTATCATGACCCTTATTCAAATTTCACATTCTATCAAAACCAAACAGTACATACTTATTGTATACAGTTGTATGTACTTATCTCTGGCTTTACTCATGTTCTTTCTGCCTAGACGAAGGGTCAGCAAACTATGATCCATTGGTGAAATCTGAACCATGGCCTGTTTTTGTATAACCACTGAACTAAGAATAGTTTTGCATTTTGAAAATCTATTTTAAAAAAGCGAAAAAATATGCAAAAGAGACTTACTATTATAACCTGAGAAGCCTAAAATACTATCATGCCATTTACAGAAAAAAGTTTGCTGATTTTGACCTAAAGTGCCCTTTCTTCCTCTGGCTTGGCTAAATGATTACTTCTCACTTAATATACATATGCGATCATAAATCATCTCCCTCATGAAACTTTCCTGTATAATTCCTTCCTGTAACCAAGTTTAATGTTAGGAACATTTCCATGTTCTCATAATACCCAGAGAATAGTTCTGTTATTGAACTATTCATTGCATTACAGGGAGTTATCTGTCTTCCCCATCAGACTGTTACATTATGAATTTTTTACACAAAAAATTTATGATAGACACATAATAAATGTTTATGGAATGAACTGTTATTGAATAGAGTGAAAGTCACTTAGTCATGTCTGACTCTTCGCAATCTCATGGACTATACATGTCCATGGAATTCTTCAGGTCAGAATATTAGAGTGGCAGCTGTTTCTTTCTCCAGGGGATCTTTCCAACCCAGGTCTCCCACATTGCACGTGAATTCTTTACCAGCTGAGCCACCAGGGAAGCCCAAGAACACTGGAGTCGGTAACTAATCCCTTCCTCCAGGGGATCTTCCCGACCCAGGAATCAAACTGGAGTCTCCTATACTGCAGGCAGATTCTTTACCAGCTGAGCTACCAGGGAAGGCACTGCAATTGACATCATATGGTATTACAGTAATTTAAATAGCAGGAGCTCTCCGTGGTACTAGAGAGACTCTACCTACAGCTTCTTCCTATGAGATGGCCAGAACCTTTTGTTTGATGTCTCTCAATTACCTTCACCAGCTTCTATTATGACTTCATGATGTTTTTTGCTACTTTCTAGTCAAATTTCCAAAGAATCCTAACTAGTTCTTGTCCAGCTCTCTTCTGTTTCAATTAACAGTATATACGTTTTGGTCAGGGCATTTGTTGTTCACCAGAGCCTACATCCTACCACAGAGATTGCAAACTCCAGGAATGAGCTGCCTCAGGTCAAACTACAGGGAGGGAGCACAGCCCTAACCATCAGCAGAAAATTGGATTAAAGATTTATTGAGCATGTCACTGCTCACCAGAGCAAGACTCAGTTTTCCCCACAGCCAGTCCCCCCCATCAGGAAGCTTGCACAAGCCTCATATCCATCAGAAGGCAGACAGAATAAAAACCACAATCACAGAAAACTAATCAAAACCATGTGATCACATGGATCACAGCTTTGTCTAATTCAATGAAACTATGAGCCATGCTGTGTTGGGCCACCCAAGAAGGACAGGTCATGGTGGAGAGTTCTGACAAAATGTGGTCCATTGGAGAAGGGTATGGCAAGCTACTTCAGCATTCTTGCCTTGTGAACCCCATGAACAGTATGAAAAGGCAAAAAGATATGACACTGAAACATTAATCCCTCAAGTCAGAAGGTGTCCAAAATGCTACTGGAGAAGAGCACAGAAATAGCTCTGGGAGGAATGAAGAGTTTGAGTCAAAGCAGAAACAGTGCCAAATTTTGGATGTGTCTGGTGGTGAAAGTAAACTTTGATGCTGTAAACAACAATATACTGCATAGGAACCTGGAATCAAGGTAAACTGGAAGTGGTGAAACAAGAGATGACAAGAGTGAATACCAACATTTTAGGAATCAGTGAGTTAAAATGGACAGGAATGGGAAAATGTAATTCAGTTGATCATTATATCTACTACTGTGGGCAAGATCCCTACAAGAAATAGTCAACAAAAAGAAATGCAGTACCAGGTGCAATCTCAAAAATGACAGAATGATCTCTGTTTGTTTCCAAAGCAAACCATTCAACACCACAGTAAACAAAGTCTACTGTGCTCCAGCCATTAATGCTGAAGAAGATGAAGCTGAATGGTTCTATGAAGACTTACAAGACCTTCTAGAACTAACACCAACAAAAGATGTCCCTTTCATCACAAGGGACTAGAATGAAAAAGTAGGAAGTCAAGAGACACCTGGAGTAACGGGCAAGTCTGTCCTTGAAGTACAAAATGAAGGAGGGCAAAGGCTAACAGGGTTTGTCAAGAGAATGCACTGGTCATAGCAAACACCCTTTTCCAACAAAACAAGAGACAATTCTATACATGGACATCACCAGATAGTCAATACTGAAATCAGATGGGTTATATTCTCTGCAGGAGAAGTTGGAAAAGCTCTATACAGTCAGCAAAAATAAGATCAGGAGCTGACTGTGGCTCAGATCATGAGCTCCTTATTGCAAAATTCACACTTAAATTAAAGAACGTAGGGAAAACGACTGGGCCATTCAGGTATGACCTAAATAAAATCCCTTATTATTATATAGTGGAAGTGCATAATCAAGGGATTAGATCTGACAGAGTGTATGAAGAACTATGGATGGAGGTTTGTAACACTGTACAGATGGCGGTGACCAAAGTCATCCCCACGAAAAATAAATGCAATAAGGCAAATGGTTGGATCATAGAAAAAGCAAGGGAATTCCTGGAAAACATCAACTTCTGCTTCATTAATGACGCTAAGTACCTTGACTGTGTGGATCAGTAAAAACTGTGGAAAATTATTAGGCAGACAGGAATACCAGGCTGCCTTAATTGCCTCCTGAAAAACCTGTATGCATGTCAAGAAGCAACAGTTAAAACCAGACATGAAACAATGGACTGGTTCAAAATTGGGAATGGAGTACATCAAGGCTGTATATTGTCACCCTGCTTATTTAACTTATATGCAGAGTACATCATGCAAAATGCCAGGATGGATGAAGCTTAAGCTGGAATCAAGATTTCTGGAAGAAATATCAATAACCCCAAATATGCAGATGACACAACCCTAACGGCAGCAAGTGAAGAGAAACTAAAGAACCTATTGATGAAGGTGAAAGAGGAGAGTGGAAAAGCTGGTTTAAAACTCAACATTCAAAAAAATAAGATCATGGCATCCGGTTCCATCACTTCATGGCAAATAGATAGGGAAACAACTAAAACAGTTACAGACTTTATTTTCTTGGGCTCCAAAATCACTGTGGACAGTGATTAAGGCCATGAAATTAAAAGACACTTGCTCCTTGGAAGAAAAGTTATGACAAACCCAGACAGCATAATAAAAAGCAGAGACATCACTTTTCTGACAAAGGTCCATATAGTTACAGCTATGGTTTTCTCAGTAGTCATGTACAGATGTGGTAGTTGGACCATAAAAAAGCCTGGGTGCTGAAGAACTGATGCTTTCAAGTTGTGGTGCTGGAGAAGACTCTTGGGAATCCCTTGGATAGCAAACAGATCAAACAAGTCGATCCTAAAAGAAATCAACCCTGAATATTCATTGGAAGAACTGATGATGAAGCTGAGGCTCCAATGCTTTGGTCACCTGATGCAAAGGGCCGACTCATTGGAAAAGACCCTATGCTGGGAAAGATTGAGGGCAGAAAGACAAGGGGACTACAGAGGATGAGATGGTTTGATGGCATGACTGACTCAATGGACATGAGTTTGAGCAAACTCCAGGAGATGGTGAAGGACAGAGAAGCCTGGTGTATTGCAGCCCATGGTGTTGCAAAGAGTTGGACAACTGAGGAACTAAACAACAACAACAACAACAACAACAACAAAGATAGTCACACACTCCCAAACACATCTAATTTCTTTGCAGTTCCAGGGCACTATTTCCTACTTGAAGCACAGAACAGCGACTCAGAGTTCTCTAGGTTCCTTCATTTCCTTTCCTTGACGGCAATGTAAGTCACACATTGTGACAGTATAGTCACAATTTGAAAATACCTAAGATTGCTAAGTCCCTGCATGGAGGACAACTACTCTGAAGAGTCTTTGGCTCCTATCAGATTATTGAGTTAAAACTGCAGCTTGGGGGTTAATTTGTTACCACAGCAATACTGGGTTTCCTTGATTAATACATATTTTTAATATATTCTTATCACACTTCACTGAACTCTATTTCCTTTAATAGACTTTAAGTTTCTTGAGAGAAGTGAGTGGGCCTTACATTGATTTTGCACAGCATCACTCAATAATTATTTGCTAAATGAGCAGACTTTAAAGTCTGTTTTCCTCTTTTGCATGGCATTTCCTACTGTCAGAAAGAAGAATAATCTGTTTACTTCATAGCAGCTAAAGGAAAACTGTGATGAATGTAAGCTGTACAGTAGTAGTCGAGAGCAAGGACTCCAGAACCAAACTGCCTGGGTTCACATCACAGTTCTGCCATATAATATCTATGTCCTTGGTAAATTAGGCAGACCCTCTGAGCTTCAATATTACCATCTTCTTGGGTTATATAGTTAACATATGTAAATGCATAGAACAAAACCTAGCCCATAAATGCAGGCTGCTTCTACACCATTAAAACTACTTTTTAGAAGCCCTAAATCTATCCATATCCCTAATGACTTACAAAACAAAGATATATTTTTCAGGAAAATGTAGTTCATTCAGTAGTCTTTGTTTTCTTATATAATTAATGAGTTATTAATTAATAAATTAATAGTTTAAATAACATAATATAAACGATTATAGTTAGATACAGAAAACATTATGATATGCAAGCACTTTCCATACATTATAGTGACAGTTTATATGCTATAAGAAAGCAGTGACAATGAATGAATTTTGATGATGAAATGTACTTCGTATTTTCAGATCATCTGATTTCAAATAAGATAAAAGAAATGTCAATACATTATATATTTTTAATTAATTAATTAATTAATTTTATTTTACTTACATTATCGTGTTGGCTTTGCCATATATTGACATGAATCTGCCATGGGTATACATATGTTCCCCTTCCAGAACCCCCTACCACCTCCCTCCCGATTACCTCTCTCTAGGTCATCCCGATGCACCAGCCCCAAGCATCAAACCTGGGCCGACGATTGATTTCACATATGATGATTAACATGTCTCAATGCCGTTCTCCCATATCATCCCACCCTTGCCCTCTCCCATAGAGTCCAAAAGATTGTTCTATACATCTGCGTTTCTTTTGCTGTCTTGCATACAGGGTTCTTGTTACCATCTTTCTAAATTCCATATATATGCGTTAGTATACTGTATTGTTTTTCCTTCTGGCTTACTTCACTCTGGATAATAGGCTCCAGTTCCGTCCACCTGAGTAGAACTGATTCAAATGAATTCTTTTTAATGGCTGAGTAATATTCCATTGTGTGTATGTACCACAGCTTTCTTATCCATTCGTCTGTTGATGGACATCTAGGTTGCTTCCATGTCCTGGCTATTGTAAACAGTGCGGCGATGAACACTGGGGTACATGTGTCTCTTTCAATTCTGGTTTCCTCAGTGTGTATGCCCAGCAGTGGGATTGCTGGGTCATATGGCAGGTCTATTTGCAGTTTTTTAAGGAATCTCCACACTGTTCTCCATAGTGGCTGTACTAGTTTGCATTCCCA
>ML664200.1:4742241-4816528 GCA_007570785.1 Antilocapra americana | reverse complement strand
TTTTCTCCACATCCTCTCCAGCATTTATTGCTTGTAGATTTTTGGATGGCAGCCATTCTGACTGGTGTAAAGTGGTACCTCATTGTGGTTTTGATTTGCATTTCTCTGATAATGAGTGATGTTGAACATCTTTTCATGTGTTTGTTAGCCATTTTTATATCTTCTTTGGACAATTAATCTCAAAAATATACAAGCAACTCCTGCAGCTCCATTCTAGAAAAATAAACAACCCAATTAAAAAGTGGGCCAAAGAACTTAACAGACATTTCTCCAAAGAAGAGAGCTAAACATTTTTTTAAAATAATTCATTTATATACCTCTATTTATAGGTGGTAAGGAAATATCAGAATTTTTATATTTTAACATACAATGTAAATGTTCTATAGCATGCAAAGTAGGTAAGTATAGGAATATAGTATAGAATTTGTAAAGTAAATAAACAGGCAAATACATAATTATATATGCATGCTATGTATAATCTTTTACTAATTATTTTTACTAATACAGGAATTTTTTTACTAATAGAGGAATCCAATTAAAAGAAAACTTTTGCTACATTTGGTTTAGAGCCTTCACTAAATCAGAGAGTAAATTAAGAGATTTAGTGTGAAATTATTTTAGTGGAGGAATTACTAATTTTTTACTAACAGAGGAATCTAATTAAAAGAAAAGTTTTGCTAGATTTGGTTTAGAGCCTTCACTAGATCAGGGAGGAAATGAAGAGATTTCGTGTGAAAAACTATCTCCCTTGTGACTTTCTGTCAGGAGAGAATCATCAGATTCTAACCTACCCTCCTGTGGTAGGTAAGGAGATACAAACTGTGATGGGAATAAGGGCAGAAAAGGCTTTGATCTGAGTCCATTACTGTATTCTTCAAGCGAGAGAATAAAAGATGAGCATGTCAGGAGGAGCACACCAGAAACCTGAAATCAGCAGAATGCGTTTCTAGGCGGTCTGCTACAGAATTATGATCTACCCCGAGGACGCCAGATTTCTGCCAACAAAGGTTAAAGATTCCTTGAGGGTTTAATACAATGGAAAACTCAGGCACAGCTATTGGTAATGCAAAGCAAACTATTATAAGTATCATAAAAAAAAAATCTACATTATTTGGTGAGCCCAAAGGGACAACAAATGCTTTGGGGACAGAATCAGTAAACAATGACGGCAGGCTTTGTGCTTGGTTTTAAAGGGGGAGTAAAATTCTCTGGTGGGGGGTTGTTGCAGAATTGGGGCCTTGGGGGTGGGGAGTGAGAAGAGCTAGAAAGGCAACTGAGGACAGAAAAGAAGGCCTTTAAAGATCTCACTCAAGAACTTGCATTGCTGCAGGCACAATGAAGAGTGGTCACTGGAATTTTGTGTACACAGAAGGAAATATTAAAATGGTAGTGGTGTATAGAATGGATAGGTACAAACCAAAGACCATCAAGGACAGTGCCTAGGAAATTACTGCAAAAGAGACCCAGCAAGGCACAAGAAGAGCTGGAATTCTGGTATCAGGAAAACAGTTTTTAATGTGAATTCATTGCTTTATATCTGGTATTAGTGTCTTAGGGCTGCTACAACAAAGTATCACAACTTGGCTGGCTTAAAACAACAGAAATTTATTGTCTCACAGTTCTGGAGGCAAGAAGCCCAAAAATCAAGGTGTCAGCACGTTGGTTCTTTCTAAGGACTTTCAGGGAAAGTTTGTTCACGCTCTTTCCCAGCCTCTGATGAGCCAAGGCACTCCTTGGCTTACAGCTACATCATTCCAATCATCCACCTTCACAGGGCATTCTCCCTGTGTCTCTGTGTCTTCTTATAAGAATACAAGTCATTCTGACTTAAGAGCCCACCCTACTCCAGTATGATCTCATCTTAATTAATTATATGTGCAATGATCTTACTTCCAAATAAGGTCACCTTCTGGGATACCAGGGATTAGGACTCCATAACACAACTAAATGAAGAAGATCATGGGGAGCTAGCTGCACTGCTCTCACTCAGAGAAAAACGTTTCTGTGCCTCAGAGTTAGGTTGAGAGGCAATGGTGGCTCAGCTGGTAAAGAATCTACCTGCAATGTGAGAGACCTGGGTTTCATCCCTGGGTTGGAAAAATCCCCTGAAGAAGGGAAAGGCTACCCACTCCAGTATTCTAGGTTGGAGAATTCCATGGATTGTATAGTCCATGGGGTCGCAAAGAGTTGGACACAACGGTGTGACTTTCACTTTCACTTCATAAAGGAATAACTCATTTTCTAAAAAGTGATTTTACAATTTAAATTTACCTAGAATGCAAAGTATAAGAGAATGTAACACCACATAAAACAATGCAGGACATTAGTTAGATGGGTATACAGCAGGAAGGTGAGAAAGAATTTATATCATAAAATAAATATGTTGACAAAAATGTGTAGAAAAAAGTTTTAGGTTCTCAACTGGAAATTGCAAGAGTCCACATGACTTCTGAAATCAACATGCACCTTTACAGAGAGATAAGACCCATTTTCATTTACTTTTTTTATACTGAAAATCCCTGACTAAGAAACTCTAAAAGAACATATAAACAGTTATAGTAATAAATTCAGTGATAAAGTTTGACAATTAAACTTTTCATTAAAGATCATCAAATACGAAAACATCATTTGTACTTAGCAAAAGTTATTAGAAAAACTATCTTAAGTTTATTTGCCAATACAATGCAACTACACTACCACCCCTTAAAACATCACCACCCCACCCAACATGAGAGCCAGGCAGAGTTTCAGCTGAGATTACAATAATATGATTCCTTATAAAGATCCATCAAGATCTCTTTCTAAAGACTGAAACACCACTAAGCTATCACTGAATATAGATTTCAGGATTTTTTTTAAGAAATAAAAAGTACTCTATGAAAGACCAAAATTGAGTTTCATGAAAGACTGGTCGCAAAAAGCCCACACATACTGCTCAGTTTTCATAAGCATATTTGGCCTCTTTTAGCACATTGTTTTTTCCTTTCCAACCAGTGTGCAAGGGCATAACAGTCTCACCTGGGTGTCTAGGGATTTACAAACACATTTCCAATTACAAGGAACAGGATTTGCACACATAAGGGCCTGCCCAGAGAACTACGAATTCACCTTCTAATTTGCAGTGTTTTCACCTCACCCTCCATGCTGAGCAAAATTCTGTCCACATATGGAAAGTGTATGGATGCCTGTGCCCAGGGCACCAGGTGGGAGGTATGGTGTGTGCAGTCAGGGATGCTGAGCAGATGATTTACAGCTGACATCCAAGAGCTCCAGAGAGAACCGCCAAGCACCGCACTAAATGCCACCAATCAGGCAAATCCAGTGGTGGCAAACAAGCTTGGCATTAACAACAGAAATAAAATATGCTAATCAGTTGTTATACTCCAGGAAAACAAGTCACCAGGGAAGGGGTTGAGGGAAGCCACATCTTTCAGGCTTTAGGGAGGATTTCAGTTAAATTTCTACATTTATCTCTAGTCATGACTTCACTGATGTTTCTAGCTCATTTACAACCTAGTCATAGCTCAGTCGGTAAAGAATCTGCCTGCAGTGCAGAAGACCTGGGTTTGATTCCTGGGTTGGGAAGATCGCCTGGAGAAGGAAATGGCAACCTACTTGAGAATCCCACGGATAGAGGAGCCTGGCAGGCTACAATACATGGGGTCCCAAGAGCTGGACGTGACTTAGCAACTAAACCACCACCATGTTTTATACAACTACTCTCTTTAGTAGTCTCTTTGGAAACCTTCAAATCTTCTATGCTACCAGCAGCTGTGATATTTAAAATACATATGTCACATCTACTTCATTTTAAAATACTCTCTGTAGGATGCAGTATAGTATAAGGGTAACTACAAGTATAAGGGTCAGCACTAGACAGACTAGGTTCAAATCCTGCCTCTGTTGTTTAATAGTTGTGTGACCCTGGCCAACTTGAAATCTTTAGGCATCCATTTCCTCACCTATAAAATAAGATTATAATAACAACTGATTTTTAAAATTATTGAGAGAATTAAATGAGTTACCATAGGCACAGCTCTTAGGATGGTACCTGGCACACAGTACTTAACAATTAACTTCTATAATTTAATATACAGTCTGTTCACCTTTAATATGATAATTGCATTCCTAAGTATAACACTATAAAATGTGAGTATTCAAGCCAAATTCTTTGATGGCTTATAATGGGGACTAGGAGTTAGAAATAAGCAGAAATAAGACATATCGGGAAGGTTGTGGGTTTTTGTAGCTGTGATTATATAATTACAAAGTCTAAACATCATGAAAATGTAGTATTTGATTATACTTACATTTTCACAAAAAGATTTCCTTTCTGACCTGTACCAGCACTGTCATTAGTATATCCCTTACCTTACATTTTTTTTATTATTATTATTATTTTTTATTTTTTTTACTTGTTTTTGCCATACAATGTCATGATATCACCATGGGTTTACATATGCTTCCCCTCCGGAACCCCCCTCCCTCCTCCCTCCCCCCCGGGAAATCTCTCTGCACCAGTCCCGAGCATCACCTTACATTTTTATTTCATTACTTTGGTTACCCACCCATCGCTTCATTACACAAAGACAAATAATGTAGCAATGGTGCTCCAACAGCTTTTAATCCTTATTATAGCCAATGTTGGGGCTTTCTGGGTAGCTTAGCCGGTAAAGAATCTGCCTGCAATGCAGGAGACCCTGGTTCAATCCCTGGGTTGGGAAGATCCCCTGGAGAAGGGAGAGGCTACCTTCAGTATTCTTGGGCTTCCCTGGTGGCTCAGATGATAAAGAATCTGCCTGCAATGAGAGAGACCTGGGTTTGATCCCCTGGGTTGGGAAGATCCCCTGGAAGAGGGCATGGCAACCCACTCCAGTATTCTTTCCTGGAGAATCCCATGGACAGGGGAGCCTGGATGGCTACAGTCCACAGGATTGCACAGAATTGGACATGACTGAGCGACTAAGCACAGCACAGCATAACAGATGTTGATGATCTGACTCAAATTTTCTTTATTATTAAAATCAGATTGATCTCATCATATCCAACTAGCCTTAGAAATATTATTAGCCTCACAGGAAAAAAAATCCTGTATGTTTTATTACACACAATCAAGATTTGAGTCCAGGCTTGCCTAAAAGACAAAGTAAGTAGAAGACTGGTGATAAAAGACTTCAGTTCTATACTTTCAAGTCTTCACAACTGCTGGTCAGTCATTTGATATTGTAGCAAATATTTGATCACTTTAGTTTTAAAACTGAAGGGTAAAAAGAGGAGAGTGGGAAAGGAGGACAGGTAATATTGGGGTAGGAAATTAAGGGGTACAAACCATTAGGTATAAAATAAGCTACAAGGATATATTTCACAACATGGGGAATATAGCCAATATTTTATAATAGCTACAAATGGAGTATAACCTTCAAAAATTGTGAATCACTATCCTATATACCTGCAAATTATATAATACTGTACAGTAACTATGGGCCTTCACGCTCAGTTGTGTGACTCTTTGGGACCCCATGGACTGCAGTCCCCCAGGCTCCTCTGTCCATGGAATTCTCCAGGCAAGAATACTGGAGTGGGTTGCCATTTTCTTCTCCAGGGGATCTTCCCAATCCAGGGACTGAACCTGAGTCTCCCGTGTCTCCTACCTTACCAGGTGGATTCTCCACCACTGTGCTACCTGGGAAGCACAGCAACTCTACTTCAATTGAAAATAAAACTGAAGGGTGAAAAAAAAGCAGCTGGTCAGTTGAATGGATAAAACAAATTAGGGAAGACTTTAGAAATTATCAGATTAGTTTTACTGAGAAAACAATGCATGTTTTGTGCACTTTTTGAGTGTGTGCATACCCTGATATTTTGTTGTTGTTGAGTCAGTAAGCCCTATCTGACATTTTTGTGACCCCATGGACTGTAGCCAAGCTCCTATGTCTGTGGGATCATCCCAGGCAAGAATACTGGAGTGGGCTGCCATTTCCTTCTCCCAGGGGTCTATCCAGCCCAAGGATCAAACTCACGTCTCCTACACTGGCAGGCATATTCTTTACCACTAAGCCACGAGGGAAGCCCAACCCTAACATTAATGCTACCAAAAAAAATGCCCACTGCAGTTTCACCATGACTATGCTTTGCTCATTTGGTATCTTTAAGGCTCATATTGAGCCTTACAAACACTGGATTAAGAATAATAGAACTATAATGTTAATTGAATTTTTAACATGGCACACAATGTATCCAATTTCATTTGATTTCCCCTCATGAAATAACTTCATGGCAACTGAACTTTTTCACAGCACCTACAGTCCTAAACTTGATTTTGTTTTTGTGTCTGATCTTCAGCAAGTTTCCCAAAATTTGAATAAATGGAACCCAGAACACAGTGATAGTGGTTTCAGGATTTGTTTGATTTGCTTTCACCTCACTGAGAAAAGATTACAAAGTGAAGAGAAGATATACAATGTAAGACACTAAGACACTTTGATTTTTTTAAATGTGCACAATGACAACAATCAACATTCCTCAAATCCCCATGAACAAAATGTCAAAGCAATGTAAGTAAACCATTAAGCTACATCCTCTAAAGACATTAGCACAATTACTTATTCTATTGGCTTTTAACATGCAAGCCAAGCCACGATAAACTGAATTGGGCATATGTTGTTCATTATATCATAAGTATAAATGGAAATATTTATATTTCCCCAGATGTTTCTATCAATAGCAGAAGGTAACTAATGATAACAAGACTAAAATAAAAACCAAAAACACAAAAGTTTGAAATAACTTTATACTCCCCACAAAATACTTAACATTCATCAGATTATGAAATCTATGAGGCAGATATATTAACGCTTCTTTGCTATATTCCCTAAGGGATTAAGGTATTTAAGTTTTTATTTTAATTATAATGTGTAGCAAGCCAATTATTACACAGAGTAAGTCAGTAAATGGGATCACATTGCTTTATGGGTCTTTTGATAGTAGTGAGAACTGAATGTTTAGATGCAGGAAAACACGTAATGAGGAAAAACTTGTTGAAGGAGTCTCTCAAGTGATAACAGAGTCTCATCAGCCTAGAAATAATAAGAACAGTAAAGGCTAGAATTTACTGATACTACATGACCTGCACTGCCCACCAATAAGTCCTCACTACAGCTCTGTGAAGTGGCATCAGTGGTGTGGTGGAGCTGGCTTGTACTGGCAAGGGAATGCTAACAACTGTACATGTCTCTTCCCAATTCTTCTCAACTCAGTGGCATCACGTTGGTAGCTTGAAATTCACCATGATGTGAGGATTTACATCAGAGAAATTGGCACATGATACAAATCAGGACCTGTTTTCCCCTAGAGAGCTGGTTCTTACAGGTGTACCAGCATACCATTGAAAATAGGTATGATCATTCCCATGTTATAGAGGAAGCAACTGACATTTAACATTATTAAGTAATTTGACCAAAGTCACAAAATTCAAGTTTGAGATTTTCCTCAAAACAACCAGTGGGAAAAGGAAAAATGAGTGAGGATATGGATAAAAAAAACTAGTTCTGAATTGATAATTGTTGAAACTGGGTAACAGATGCATGGGGGTTCCTTGAGCTATCATATCTAGTTTTATATGTAAATAAAATTTTCTATAATACATAAACACACACACAGCAGTGACACTTGGAGAAACAAATCAATTCAACATAATAAGTTACTCACTGAATCAAAAGCTGAAGAGGCAGGGTTCAATAATCTTTTTTAATGTCAGTAATGTCAGAGGTTGATAATCACTGCTTTACATTACTTCTTATACAGAAAAAACAAGAGAATAACCCAAATGACTATTAATAGGTGATGATGAATAAATATGGAATTAAATATTCTGTGTGTGTGTATGCCCAGCTGCGACTGACTCTTTGCAATCCCACAGACTTGTAGCCTGCCAGCTTCCTCTGATCATGGGATTTTCCGGGCAAGAAAACTGGAGTGGGTTGCCATTTCATACTTCCAGGGATTGAACACATGTCTCTTGTGTCTTCTGCATTGCGAGGCAGATTCTTTAACACTGTGCCAGTACTATACAGCTATAAAAAAAAAGGGATGAGGAATGTGTCTATACATTAGTATTCAATTCTTAAAATTTGAATTGTTTAAATTTCTTTAAAACAACATAGATACAGAAATTATGTATGTACTATGTATGTAAATGTATAAGGGCATCCCTGGTGGGGAAAAGAATCAGTGGAAAAGAATCCACCTGCCAATGCAGGAGATATGGGTTCAATCCCTGGGTCATGTAGATCCCTTGGAAGAGGAAATGGCAACCCACTCCAGTATTCTTGCCCGAGAAATCCCATGGACAGAGGAGCCTGGCAGGCTACAGTCCATGGGGCTGCAAAAGAGTCAGACAGGACTTAGAAACTAAACAACAACAATCTATATGTACATTTATTGTTATTTATCTATGAGAGGGAAGGAGATACACAGAATCAGAAATCGCTATATATATATACAATATACAGATATAGATATATTGAGATATTTGCTTATATTATTAACAAGAAACTATAAAATTCGTTAAATGGTTACAATGGGGAATGAAATAGAGAAGAGGAGAAAAACAAGACTTCTTGGAATAAATCTTATTTTGTGGATTTTCTAGTACTTATAACCTTGTAAATTATTTATGCAATTCTGAAATAAAATAAAAATATATCTCTAATAAATGAAAGCAAAATTAAGCAAATTAACTTCATTGTATATTTACCTGATTGTACAATTACAGATAATTATGTAGTTCTCTGTAAATTTCTCACACATCCAAACAATTCTCCTGGTGTCCTACAATTCAACTCAATTTTGACACTATCTACCTGGAGATAGCATCAGATCCTACAGGTTAACGGTCAGTCCAACGAAGAATGCCCTCACTCTTCCCCGACTTCAGATTGCCAATCACAAACCCAGGGTATCACCTCTGCTTCTGGACCAACCAGCTACAGACCGGAGGTTCCATGAACCCTTCCCTGGATTTCAGACACCAGTCACAAGTCCAGTTTCTTTCTTTTTTTTTTTTTTTAATTTTCTTTACTTTAGTGTGTTGGTTTTGCCATACAATGACATGAAACCACCATGGGTTTACATATGCTCCCCCTCCAGAACCCCCCTCCCTCCTCCCTCCCGATTCCCTCCCCCTGGGACATCTCGGTGCACCAGCCCTGAGCATCAACCCTGGGCTGGCGATTGATTTCACATATGATAATTTACATGTTTCAATGCCATTCCCCCATATCATCCCACCCTTGCCCTCATCCACAGAGTCCACGAGTCTGTTCTATACATCTGCGTTCCTTTTGCTGTCTCGCATGATGGGTTCTTGTTACTGTCTTTCTAAATTCCATATATATGCATTAGTATACTGTATTGTTGTTTTTCCTTCTGGCTCACTTCACTCTGGATAATGGGCTCCAGTTCTGTCCACCTGAGTAGAACTGATTCAAATGAATTTTTTTTTTAATGCTGAGTAATATTCCATTGTGTATATGTACCACAGCTTTCTTATCCATTCGTCAGTTGATGGGCATCTAGGTTGCTTCCATGTCCTGGCTATTGTAAACAATGCAGCGATGAACATTGGGGTACACGTGTCTCTTTCAATCCAACTTCTTTCTTGCTTTTTGATTTATGTTTTTCTTAAAAATAGCTTGTTTCTGCCTGCTTCTTATATTAATATCTGTATTTTCCATATTTTGTTCTTTTGTCATATTTAGCATAGCAATTTTCAATTACAGAGACAAATAGACATTAGAAACTTCTATAAAAGTCATCATGAACTGACATTGAAAAATATTTCTTCTACTTCTTTTGGACTGAAGGAAAACCATGTTATCCTGGCTCACACCTTGCTTGGTGTATATAAATAAACACACTAGATACAATCGCCTCATTTTAAGACTCCTATACTAAAATTTCACAGTCAGTCAAGAAGAAAAACTTTGACCAAAGGCATGGTAGAGGAGGATGGAAAGTCCAGTTTCTTATCTAGACTTCTCAGTGACTGGCTACAAGTCAGAAGTTACTATAGCCCCCTCCTCAGGTTTGATTTATTTGCCAGACTGGTTCACAAAACTAAGAGAAACATGTCACTAAGTCACTGGTTTATTGTAAAAAGTGTATAACTCAGGAACAACCAGACAGAAGAGATGCATGGGGTGAGGTGTGGGGAAGGGGTACAGAGCTTCCATGCCTGCTCCAGACGTGCCACATGCCACTGAAGCTCTCTGAGCCCTATTCTTTTGGGGTTTTATGAAGAATTCATTACACAGTCACAACTGATTACATCATTGGTCATTTCTGCCATTTCTGATAATTCAACCTCCAGCTCCTCTCTCCTCTTGGAAGGCAGAGGGGTGGAAAGGTTTATTCAAAGTGCCAACCCTCTAACCACGTGATCACCACCATAGGCAAACAGCCCCATCCTTAGGTTACCTGCATGCTATGTCGCTTCAGTTGTGTCCAACTCTTTGCAACCCTATGGACTGTAGCCCACCAGGCTGCTCTGTCCATAGGACTCTCCAGGCAAGAATACTGGAATGGGTTGTCATTGCCTTCTCCAGGGGATCTTCCCAACCCAGGTATCAAACCCAAGTCTCATGTCTCCTGCATTAGCAGGTGGGTTCTTTACCACTAATGCCACCTGTCACCTAAAGTGAAGTCGCTCTGTCGTGTCCAACTCTTTGTGACCCCATGGACTGAAGCCTACTAGATTCCTCCATTCATGGGATTTTCAAGGCAAAAATACTGGCGAGGGTTGCTATTTCCTTCTCCAGGGGATCTTCCCAACCCAGGGATCAAACCCAGGTCTCTCACATTGTAGGCAAACACTTTACCGTCTGAGCCATCAGGGAAGTCACCCTGTCACCTAAGACCATTCTAAAAATCACTCATTAACATAAGAAGAGACACTTTTATGGTTTTTATTGCAGGAAATTCCAAGGGTTTTAGGAGCTCTGTATCAGGAAATAAGTCAAGACCAAATATTCATTTCATATTATAAATCATAATATCACAAATGCAAAAATAAAATCAGAGTTTGCCAGTAAGGGACTTATAAATTAATTCAGTTGGCTGCCCCTCAGGTTCAGCTCGCTCTAGTTATAACGGTAACCTCTCTTGGATAAGACTAACATATAGGAAACCCAAGAACAGAATAAAATATAACAAGCACAAATTTCCTCACTAAAGAAAGAAAAGCTAAGATTTTTCAGGTAGTACAGAATGGTGATATTTGGTGTATGGATCTGAAAGTTGCTTGGTTGTCAGTGAACCTGAAATACTCCAGCACTAAGTATGTCTGTGTGATTACAGCTGATACATAGTCTTCAGGAAGATAAAGGCCCTGATAACTGGAAGTTAATTTTAGTTATAGTTTAGACCATCATATCATGGAACTGATCTTCTCTATGCCTTTATCTGTTTTTCCATCACCTATCTTTCTATTTACAAACCTCATCTCTATCTCTTTCTCCTCCCCCAGGTTGGCCTGTCTCTCTCTCTCTGTCATTCCCATGCCCCTTCTTTTTTCCCATTCCTATTTTAATGTTTACACCTTTCAGGCTCTCTAATTTATGGACCATGGAACATATAACTCTTCACTACATTTCTACTGATATATAAAATTAAAATTTTCCCCTACAAACTCTTCATCCAAAATCAAACGTGTGATGATTCCTAGTTAAGGGACCAAGGATGAAGGGGGTATGACTGAGAGGCAAAAAGGTCAGCAGCAGCAAAACATAAAGTTAAGAAGGAACAAAAATCTAAGTCTAGGGCAGCTATAAGTATCCAGGATGCTGTCTTCCAGCAGACTGGAGGCAAGGAGCAGATGATCTAAAGGATGGTTAAAAACAAACACCTTATCTGATTCAGACAGGCAGGAAAACAAATAATGGGCTCCTTTCTATCCTCCAATTGTGGAATGTAAGGATTTACTTGGCTTCCCAGGTGACTCAGTGGTAAAGAATCTGCCTGCCAATTCAGGAGATACAGGAGACACAGGTTTCCTATTCCTGGGTCTGATAAGATCCCCTGGAGGAGGAAATGGCAACCCACTCCACTGGGAAATCCCATGAACAAAGGAGTCTGGTGGGCTACAGTCCACGGGGTCACAAAGAGTCAGACACAACTGAGCACACACACACACACACACACACACACACACACACACACACGGATTTACTTAGGGAGAACCACAGTTCATATAAATATTCACTGAATAACGAAAATGTCCAACAGGTTTAAGGAGTCAGGGAATTAAAGCAGGTCAAATACAGAGAGGTAAAAGAAGTGCTTTAAGAACTCAGCCATCCACTATTCAAATAATAAAGCTCACAAAAGAGACTAAAGGGAATAAGCAGGGATGTGAACCGCCAACAATGAAATATTACTGCACTGTTATATTACACACATTACAAAATACACTCAAAATTAGAAATTATTGGCTAAGACAATGAAAATGAATAGTATAAAAACAGAAGTTCTAATACTTTTTTTCACACCATGCAATGAATCGTCTTTTCTGCCCCTATGACACATACATAACCTTTCCCATCACTTGGACACATGCACACTTTGAGTTCAGTTCAGTTCAGTTCAGTCGCTCAGTCATGTCCGACTCTTTGCAACTCCCTGGACCGTACGCAGCACGCCAGGCCTCCCTGTCCATCACCAACTCTCGGAGTTAACTCAAACTCATGTCCATTGAGTCGGTGATGCCACCCAACTGTCTCATCCTGTGTCATCCCCTTCTCCTCCTGCCTTCAATCTTTCTCAGTGTTAGGGTCTTTTCCAATGAGTCAGCTCTCCACATCAGGCGGCCAAAGGATTGGAGTTTCAGCTTCAGTATCAGTTCTTCCAATGAATATTCAGGACTGATTTCCTCTAGGATGGACTGGTTGGATCTCCTTGCTGTCCAAGGAACTCTCAAGAGTCTTCTCCGACACCACAGTTCAAAAGCATTAATTCTTTGGCACTCAGCTTTTTTTATAGTCCAACTCTCACATCCATACATGACTACTGAAAAATCCATAGCCTTGACTAGATGCACCTATGTTGACAAAGTAATGCCTCTGCTTTTTAATATGCTGTCTAGGTTGGTCATAACTTTTCTTCCAAGGAGTAAGCATCTTTTAATTTCATGGCTGCAGTCACCATCGGTTGTGATTTTGGAGCCCCCAAAAATAAAGTCTGTCACTGTTTACACTGTTTCCCATCTATTTGCCGTGAAGTGATGCACACTTTAGGGACATAAAACTAGGTGGTTCTTTGTTCATTAATTAGCGAAGGATTAGCTATTCCTGATTACTAGCTTAAGATGTCAACAAATTTCACCTATTAAACAAAACAAGATGATACACAAAATATAGCTATATAGTTTAGAATTAAGTAACTTCAACCAAAATTCAGAACTGATAACACTGAAATTAGACTGCTTCAACTACACAACTATACCCAAATGCTGCTGCTGCTGCTGCTACTAAGTCGCTTCAGTCGTGTCCGACTCTGTGCGACCCCATAGACGGCAGCCCACCAGGCTCCATCGTCCCTGGGATTCTCCAGACAAAAACACTGGAGTGGGTTGCCATTTCCTTCTCCAATGCATGAAAGTGAAAGGTGAAAGTGAAGTTGCTCAGTCGGTTCTGACTCTGCGACCCCATGGACTGCAGCCTACCAGGCTCCTCTGTCCATGAGATTTACCAGGCAAGAGTACTGAATAGATGTTAAATATTACATAAGTTCTGCAGTGGCTAAATAAGTGACAGTTAATATTTACTTGAAGCAATTTAAACATTTCTGTGTGGATCTTGTCACAAAATAAATATAATTTATGTACTCTTATTATACTGTGTGCATGAGGAAGTACCTTCATTTAGAAGAGAAACTCAATAAACCAGACCATTTATATTTCCCAGTTTGATAATAGTACCCCAAAATGTCAACCCTTGAGAGAAAGATTAGTTCATTATATTGTCTTACTGGAAAAAAAAAAAAACCCTCACATACAGGTTTTTTATATGTCCTTTGGGGATGAAAGTATAAAGTCATAGAGGATTCTATGCTACTTTTTTTGTTCTGGAATATATATTACAAACCATTTAAAATGTGCTGGACCAAAGTTGCTGAGCTTTCTATGCAACTGTCATACTTAAATAAAAAATAACACAATTTAAAAGAGAATATCTAAAAGTATTTCCTAGGATAAAATCAGTATTTCAACTGAAATATCTAAGTTAATTATTGGCTAAGAACACTTACCTTTAAATATGCTACTTAAAAAACAAATTCTAAATAAATAAATTAATAAAAAAAGAACAAAGAAATCTCAAAAAAAAATTCTTTGATGTTGCTCCTGATTTGGCATAGTTTCCTCTAAGTCATCTTGAAATTTAATCTCTTGACTATGGGAGGCTATATGTTTAGTAACTACGCAAGCAAATAAATTACCGATTTCATTTTATAGAATAGCAAGAGGGGAAAAAAACCTACCAATTTTCTTTGTGTGATAAAATAATGTGTACCAATCACAAACTGCCTAATTCATATTCCAAACCAGAGCAGACCCCAGGCAACGCTGTAAAGTCAGCCAAATTCATCCACTGTGTTCTTCTCCCTCCCTTTTCAATGTTTTTTTTCCTTCTGGCGCCAAGTGCCCTCCTGCTCTGTCCAAGTGCTTGACAAAATTCAAAGCACTATTTCTAAGAAAAAAAATTTGGCCCTACCCAAAGGCACCCCTAAGGCCACCTCCATGCACAAGTGGGATGGTGCTCCATATGGACACAAATACAAACAGAGTGCCTGAATTTTCATAATGAAATGCCACCTGCATCTCTAGAACCTAAAATACACAGATCTGTTTTTAATTAGAAAATAGGATATAAGAAACCAGTTTGCAAATTCAGCCTTATACTGACAACTTAAATGCTTTACTAAACCATCTGAATTTAAAGAAAGCTTCTGAGGGCCATGCTTATATTTTTAGCTGTTCTAAATCCTATTTTTGTGTTAAAATAATAAACTTAAAAAGCAAAATAATGTTCTCTATTTCCACACAGAAATTAATTAATATATTTTATTAAATTTTCTTTTATTAAAAATGTAAAACAAGGAAGTCCATTTGAAAATTCTCTATCATTTTAGAAACTTAATTCATAAAAAAGTGTCTTTAAGTATATGAAAAATGAATCTCTCTCAGAATTCAGTGCTAGAGAAAGTCTGTTCATCCAGGTTATCCTCCACTAACCAGATACAACTAGGTAATGACTATTTCCCTTTTTTGCCTGGTATGTTATGGAACTCAGACTTGTACTTAAAACTCCATTATGATTTTGGATTTGATTATTTCTCCCTTAGTTTTTTCAGTTTTGCTTTATGAATTTTGAGACTATTTAATTTTACATATATACACACAGACACATATTTAAGATCATACAACTTCTTACTGAATTGTACCTTTCATTCTCATTAAATATTCCTATTTACCTTTTTTGGTACTCTGTCTTGATATTTTGTCTCATATTAATATTAATATAACCATACTAGCTTTTTATATATGCTATTTGCATAGTATTTATTTTTTCCATTCTTTTCTTTCAATCTGGTAATATTTTTCTACTTAAACTGCATCTCTTATAACATGTGGCTCTCAATTTTTATATCCAGTTTAACAATCTCTGCCTTTTAATTAGAGTGTTTAAATGATTTATATTTAATGTAATTATTGATATGGTTAGGTTTAAGTTTATCATTTTTATCATGTGTCCCTTTTGTTTGGGGGCAAGTAATAATGGTAACCCACTCCAGTACTCTTGCCTGGAAAATCCCATGGATGGAGGAACCTCATAGGCTACAGTCCATGGGGCCACAGAGTCGGACACAATTGAGTGACTTCACTAATAACCTTACAAATTTTGTAAGGTGTGGAATGTGAAGTTTAAAGATATGAAGGAGTAAAAAATGTGAAAAAGGATGTGTAAAGGGTCAAGTGTGATGTGGTATAATAAATAAGCATTTAAACTCTCACATTTTAATGTAATTAGTTTTCTCTTTTTATTTTAGGGTATTATAAAGAAAAGAAAACTACCACATTTTATATTCACCCACTGTTACATCATATTCAGTGTTCTTTATACCTTCTTTATTTCATATGGATCCAGATTTCCACTCCTATTATTTCCTCTTAACTAGAACAATGTCTTTTAGAATCTCCCATGGTGCAGATCTGATGAAAATGAATTCATTCAGCTGTAACTTACATGAGAATACTTTTTCAAATTTTATTTTGAGGATATATACATTAGATATAGAAGCCTGGACTTACAGGTTTCTTTTTTTTTTTTTTTTTTCTGTCTTCACTTTAATGATGCCATTCAAGTCTCCTGGCTTCCACTATTCCTGACAAGAAGAATCTAGTCACTCTTACTTAGGTTTAAGGTATCATTTTTCTCTGGCTACTTTAAAGGTTTTCTTTTCATCCTTGGTTTTTAATTGTTTCACCAGTGTGCTTACATATGAAGTTCTTTGTATTTAGCTAAGCTTTCTGAATTTAAATTTAATTTTAAATATTTTTCATCAAATTTGAGGAACCTTTGGCCATGATATCTTCAAAGGTTTTTATGCCCAACTCTCACTCTCTTCTCCTTCTGGAAATTCTATTATTTATATTTTAGACAACTGGCCCACAGTTCTCTGAAGTTTTCCTTTAAACTTTGTCCTATTTTATGTGCCAATTGCTAATTTCTATTTTTGTCTTCAAATTCACTGACTCTTTCTTCTGCTTGTTTAATATGCTGTTAAGTTGAACCAATGAATTTTTCATTTGTATTTTTTAGCTTCAGAATTTCCATTTGGTTATTTTATTACAATTTATACTTCTCTGTTAAGATTCTATGTTAAACTCACAATGCTTTACTTTAATGCTTTGAACCTATTTTCCATTACTTCTTTGTACATTTTTATAATAGCTGCTTTAAACTCTTTGTTAAATTCAACAGATGGGCAATGTCAGGATTTATTTCTATTGACTACTTTTTTTTTTTCTTCCTTAACTGCAAGTCCTATTTTCCTATCTATTGCCATATATACATTGATGATGATACCATGTAGAGACTCTGAATTCTGTTGAAATAACAGAGTTTATTTTCCCCTGAAGAGTTTTGATTATTGTTCCAGCAGGAAGTTCAATGATTCACTGATCATCTTATATTGTGTAAGCTTTGTTCTATAAAAGCTTTGTTATTAGCACAGACATGTAGAATTCTCAATGAATTTCCCATGTCCATCTAACTTGGCAGAAGTCAGCATGCATATTCTATAATTCTTAAGGATCTCTGTCAAGAATTGGTGATTCTAGAGGAAGTCTTGCTCCAAGTCACATTTTGACTCCTAAGGAATGGGCTTTCTGGCCTTTTTGGTATCTTAGCTGGATGCAGAGTGTTTTCAAGGTGTTACCATGATCTCTTCACTCTAGCTAGGTCAGCCCTCAATGTACTCCAGCACTACACACCCTCTACTATTTCTATTCTTACCCCTGTACAAGTTCTGTCACATACACTCATTCTGTACTTGCACAGCCCAGTGGCCAACCAAGAAATCATGGCAATATTCCCAAGACTTCTAGGGTCTTTCCTCTTAGAATTTCCCTCTTGGCATCCTATTACATTACACCTGACAATTCATCTGCCCCAGACTCTGATCTTTCCTCATCTCAGCTCTGTCTGGGCTTCAGCTTATTGCTTGCTCCACAGTTAGGAAATTATCTGCAGGCAGAAAGCTAGGGCAGTCATGAAGCTCACCTTCTGTCTTACACTGACTGTTATGCAGTAAAAGTCAAAACAGTTTCCACATATATTTTGTCCCATTTTAAGACTGATTACAATGGGTTAACTAGTCCAGTACCAGTACTTCATTAAAGCTAAAGTGGAATGCCTCAATTTTAGTTGAGTTAAATTGACTGCTCAACTACAGTAATTAACTTAAGAGTTAGGAGGTTACTTCTGTATCTTTCAAATGATTTCTTCCCATACGTCACTTTGTGAACTCCATTTTGTAATTATTTTCATGCTGAAAATAATCTTAAATTGCTTTCAAAAGTGGGAAGTTATAAATTATAAATAATTAATAATCACCAAAAATGTTTTTACTACTTAGCACATCAACTGTTTAGAACAATATACAGAATACATGCACCACACAATCCCTAACCAACGGGAAATTATTTCCAAACCAAAAAATCACAGATTTTTGGCTTCAGAATAAGAATGATCCCCCCGTTTCAGTGCATCAATTATGAGGTAAGAATAGACTGGAATTGAGAAGAAAAGGATAGATGAGCAAAATTACATTTTAGCAACTACTCTGTCACTAGAACAGTATCAGTTCCTCTTTGGAAGGGAGGGTGATCTTTAGCTTTATAGTCTAGCTTTCTCTTTTGTATATTTCAACACTTCTATATCACAAGATAGAGAAGTAACAAGAGGCTTTAAATAATAGAGTCTATACTAAAATAATGCATCGATTTTTACCAGTACTAGAAATTAAACCAATGAAATATAATGTTAATTCAACCATTTATTATTGACATTCTGACAACAATATAAGAACATATTTTTGAACAAAAATTTCAAATGTCTTAGAAGATCACATTTGGAAACATTGTACAGATATTAAATACAGATTTGTTCTAAAATGTATAGAGTTTCAATGTGTTATCATGAAAAATGCTAGATATTAATTGCAATCTAGGAAAACTTATAATGCCTTGTTAAAATTACAAAGTGGATACAAATCTGCAACTTATTTCTTAAAGGACTACAGCAGAAGAAAATATATACAAAAACTTAGAAATTTTTTTCCAGGCATAATCTGGAAATGTCAAAAACTGCAACCAGTTAAAACTCAAAACCCTGTATCTGTCTTTCATAATTGATGATTGGAAAGTACTTCGGGACCTTCTAAATAAATTTCCTTGCAATAAGATGATTCTGAAGAGATCCAAGAGACTTAGGTCATAATTTATATTTTAAGTACATGTGAGAGGCAAGCCCCAAGAGTCTATGCACCATCACACAAAAGCCATTTTCTAGCAAGTATTCTTGAAGAAGTATTCTAAAGACAACATAACAACATAAATTCCCACAGTAACTAGGATGTTCTTGTTGCAGTATAACTATTTCTTGTTTGATTATGTACTCCTAAGGGAGTATTGATTCTAGTTTCTATTTCTCATTTTCTTTTACAGTTGGCCATTACTGAAACATTTTTTAAGATTAACTTATATAGAAAGGTTGAAAGAAAGGCATTTCATTAGGGATTCAACTTAAGATGAAACGTCAGAATATATCTTTTTATCCCTTTTAAATATATGTTTGCTTCACCTTCTAAATACATTTGTCTGTGAAAGACTGTATACATGGGCAAGCCCACACAGGATAAAGATGTGGAGAATTAATTTGAGGATTTACCATATTGCTGAAAGCTCTGCACATAAAGAAAGACTATAAATGACTATTTTCACTAATCCCAGTTACCTCCTGTTCTAAAAATATTTATTAGATTATAAGCTTTTATTCTGGAGAAGGAAATGGCAACCCACTCCACTGTTCTTGCCTGGAGAATCCCATGGACGGGAGCTGGACAGGCTACAGTCCATAGGCTCACAACAATCGGACACAACCTAGCCACTAAAGAGAGAGAGAGAAGTTTTTATTCATGCTTAAAGATATACAGAAACACAAAATATTATTTAGTATAGGCTATTACTATTATTAAGCTTTTAATACTTTTGTACCTTCTCTTGACATTAGCAATACTTCATATTATAATTATGCTAAGCATTAAAAGGATAAAGCATGATGCCTGCTTGATATTACTTTCACTGGGTGAACTACGCTCAATCTAAAAAGTTTAACAAAGTGCACTCTTTTCAGAAACATACCATGTGATACTTAATGTTATCTGAAAAAAATATGATTCAAAATATGAAAAAAAATCAAATCATATGCTAAAATATTGGCTATTAAAAGACTCCTTGGTTATTAAAAATGATGATTCAGGCTTTAAAATAAAAATTAGAAAAGTATTTACCTTTGCTTACTGCCTCAGCACTTGAGAAATTTCTAGACATATAAAGTCTAATTCAAGATCACTGATATCTCTATGCTGCTAAATTGTATGGACCCTTTCTCAGGCTTTATTTCACTTGACTTCTCCAAGTCAAGATTTGGCCTGATGACTTTCTCATTCCTTCTAGCAATGCTCTCCTCCTTTGGCCTCTGGAACATTCAACCACTTCGTTTCTCCTACCTCTCACCTGTCTCTTCCCAGGGTCTTTTGCAAATTCCTATTATTAAGTTTTTACCCCTCCCATAAACATCAGTATTTCTCAGAAGCTAATCTATTCCTCTCTTTTCCCTTCCCCATCTCATCTACTCCTATGGAAAACAGCTCATTTCTAGTTTCTATCTCAAGCTAAAAGCATTCCCTGAGCTTGTTATTATTGAATCTTGGACACTTTCATTTGAATATCCCAACACATCTGATTCAACTCATCATCCTTGATTGTCAGAATGAAGACCATCACCTCCTACCCAGGTCAGAAACCTTAGTGTTAGCTTTGACCCATCACTTACCCTCAGCTCCAGCTTCTTAACCTCTGGATTCTATTTCCCTAAAATATCCTATAGATGCATTCTCTCCATGTCCTCCATCATCACTGTGGCTTAGCCCCCATCACTTCTCCCCTGGGTTACTGCCAAGGGTTTCTCTCCCCGACTCCTGCCCTTCTCAAAATAATCTCCACATTCGGTGCCCAAAATGATACTTCTAACATGAAAAATTAGTCATGTGACTCCCCTGATGAAACATCAACGAGTCCAGACTCCCCAATATGACCTATAATGTTCTTCCCTGTCTCCAGATTCAGCCTGTGCCACAGCCTAGTTCCACTTTCTGGACTATTCCCCTCAGTCCTGATCCCTCAATTTCATATACACAATTAAACAGCTTTCATGTCCTTGCTAAGGAGAAATTCTGCCCCTTTTACGTGTTCCTTTAATATCTTTATTTACTCTGACCTTTGCAACTCTGCAAAATCAGTTTACTCCCAGGCTAAAGCTGTGATTTATTCAACACTGTATCTCTGGTGTCAACTTAAGTAAATATTTATCAAATAGTTGAATATTTATCAATTGTTAGTGTTCGCCCCCATCTTCTCCCAACTTGCAGCTACACACACCTTGAAGCTGCTCCATTTATGAGAAATGACTCATGCAGTAATGTGGCAGAGATGCCTCTGCTGACTCTGAAGACCAGAGTAGGTAGCAATCACTAGAGACTTCCACTAGTGCGAAGGGCAGCCTAGAGGTGGATGAATGGAGCGCCTCTAACTGCAGGATCTGGCAACTGATGGGAACACAAAAATTTCCTGCTTCAAAAATTTTAGCTCTAACAGATCTCAAGACTGCAGTTATTTGTGCCAGGGATGGGAATGGGATTCACTACTAGGATTTAATAAAGAAATAATACTGAACTTATTTTCCTGTCTTCAAGTAAGGTAGATTCACAATGTCCTTTAAAAAATATAGCCAATATTATAAAACTTTATAATAACTATAAATGAAGTATAACCTTTAAAATTGTGAATCACTATACTATACACCCACATAATATTGTACATCAACTATACCTTAATTTAAAAAAATCTGTCCAAATGTCTGTCTCCATCAGCATATATGCTTCTGATTACAGATGACTTTTCATTAATTACCTCTTTCCCAATAAGTTGGTAGATGGTCAGGGTTTGACACTCTTATTGGTCAATTTCCAAACATTAGACTCAAGTCAAGCCATAAATCGGGCTTTTACTAATAAAATGAGGTTTAGGCTGAGACCCCAATGCTCAACAAGGAAGGAAGGCAAAGGAAAATAGACATGTCTAAGCTAGCTTGAATTTCAAGTCATTTGCAAAATACCATCAACCACATCCTCTTCAGACGTACAAAGGACTATAACTTTATGGTGAAGAGACTGAGCTCAGCAGTTTGACACACCCTGAGTCTATGCTCAGCTCATTGCCTGTCTGATTTGGGGCAAGTCACTCAAACACTCCTAGCTTTAATTTTCACACGTATTATCTCTTCCAAAAAAATTTAAATAGGACGTTTGAGCTAATACATGCAGAGCACTTAGCTTCCTTTAGTCTGATTGCTATCATTCCTTCCTATTCTGTTTTATAGGTCAGGCAGAGAGAACTGGGTTAGTAAGGAGGGGGAAGGGAGGACATCTCTTGGTTTTTCGTGTTTTTCATGTTCTGATATATGATATAGGACTGGCCACCACAGTCAGGGAACCAAACCATACTTCCCTATCCCACTGGAAGGATGGTGTCCCGTATGCAGCTCTCTAATGCCAAAACATTTGTTCCATTTTGATTCAAAGAAAATGACCTGCCAAAACACCACAACTATACTTCCTGCAACACGTGAATCTCTCTGCCAGGTGTCTCCATTCTCAACGCTGACCAGGCCAGCATTAGCTAGAACAGATGGCCCAGCTGGCAGCATATGCATTTCTATCATCTTGTAGTTTCTCACAGGTGCAGCGAGGAGGTGGGATAACTCAGTGTTTTCTAATGTTTTCATAACCTTGGCTGCTGTCTTTCCCATGGGTCAGTTTTGCCTTGGACATATTTCTAAATTTTAATATTTGACAACTGAAGACACTGGTAGGAGAAGTAAGAACGCTTTCCTAAAAACTGATCCTCCACACAGGTAATCATACAGCTGGCTCCTTCCCAGACACCATTAATTTCCTTTCCCTTGAGCCACTTTTTCCCCACTTATATATTACTGCGATGTTTATCAAAATATCATAAAAACTGCTTGTAAGCATTTTCCATAAGCTGAAGTTCAATACGATAGTGTATTTAAATACGACATTCATCCTTTTCTGAAATAAAAAACTACAAAAATATGTTTCTTCCCCACAGTAGCCCACTTGTATTTTATCTATGTTACTTCCAGACTACAAACAGATGGCTGATTTAAGAAGCAGTCAATTTTAACATCCATCATCACAAGCATAAAGGTGGCATAGCACATCTAGGTAGAAAAGCTTACACATCCTAAGTGTAATTTATAAGTAACTTTATTTAGAACCAGTAATGATTTAAAACACAGATTTAGACTTTTATACCTGCAAATACTTCACATCTTTTTAAAGCTATTTTACCTATTTTATTTTTAGCTGACTTGTGATGTAGATCATGAATCATTACCATTACAAAGCTACTATTTCAATTGCAAAAAAATTAAGGCACCAATAATTATAAGCTTCATATACACAATATCCATTTCATTAATTTTTTTCTCCTTCAAAGGAAGAATCCTTGCCTTACCATCACCATTACCACTACCATTGTTGTCAGCAGCAGCATCTTACATAGTGGTTAAGAGTGCAATGGTTATGAGTATGAGCTCTGGGAAGTGGGACCTAGCTTCAAATCCCTGCTTCTTCCCTTCCTAGCTGTGTACCCCAGAACAAGTTGCTTAATTTCTCTGAGCTTTCATGTCTTCACCCAGGACTTAATAAGCCCTCAATAAATATACTTTGTTTGTTGTCCACCAGTTACTTCTCATAGTACACCAAGGCCTCTCTTATCTTAAACAGTTCTTTCCATCCCCATCTCCCTCTAGCTACTGTTCTCTTTCTCATTTCCTTACTTTCTGTTAAGTGCTCAATCTGTCATAATATGGCCTCTGCTTCTACTAAAAGTGGTCTTACTGAGGTCATTGGCCACAAGTTCTCATTGCTAAATCTAATGGACACTTCTCATTCCTCATCTCCTTGAACCTCTTGAGAGCATTTGATCTTGTTGATCATGCTGTCTTCTGAAAACTCTCTCCTTCTTTAATTTTGTGACAGCCCTCTCTCTTAGTTTTGCTTCCTACCTCTGTCTGCTCCTTCTGATTTTCTATAAACCCCTCCTCCTTAGTAGACCTTAAATAATTGACATCATCAACACCCTCTGCTTTGGACTCTTCCTAGTACAACAAACATAATCCTCTCTGATCTATCCCTGCTTACTTTTGCAGCCTCAGTTCCCACAATTAACCACATACTCTTATTTTTGACATCGTTCTTCTGGTTCCTTCATGCCATTGATCTAAATGAAGTTCCCTGAATGCATTATATTGTATACTATTTCTCAGTCTTCCATATGTAATTATTCTTTAAAAAAAAATGGTTCTTTCTCCTCTCTCCCCTTGTCCTTTATATCTGTCCTTCAAAATTCAGTTCAAGTATCACCTTATGCTCCAGCCATTGAGGTTAAGGCAACATGTTTGTGAATGAAAAAGTCAACTTGGATATTCCAGCCTAAGTAAATGGTCATGGAATAGAGACAAATTTCCCCATTTAGTGCTACACAAATTAAAGAATCATAACAAATAAATGATGACTATTAGCTAAGCAACTAAGCTTTGGGTAGTTTGTTAGACAGCAATTGATATACAAAATACTCCCAACCACTAAATTAAAAGTTCTTCAAAGGCAGAATCAGAATCATGCCTCATTGACTGTCCTTAAACCAATACATTTCCTTTTTCATGAAGCTCCCATGAATGAACCAAGCAGTCAATCAACCAATCAACTAATCAATCAGCCAGCCCATCAAACAAAGACCCCTAAATTTAGTATTTGTCCTTTAATTAAATATTTCTTTGAATTAAAACACAACAAAATGAGGGAAAGGGAGAAATAAATGGGGGGGGAACCCCAATAGCCATGGAGGACCCTCCAAACTTCAGCTCCAGCTCTGATTTATTTCTACAGTTAGTCTCACATTTTCTAGTTTCTACTATATATTTTCACTCAGCTACATCCCCCTCTGTTACCTGAAATTGAACTTTTACAAACTGTCCAAATTTATTTGATCATTCTGGCTGTATTACAGTAATTGTTCATTCCTGAAATCTAAAAGTTACTTTTTACTTCTTCCTTCTCATCAATATGTCTTGTCTCTAGTTCCCAACAATTTGGTTTGACTACTTTAATAAAAATTCATCCCTTCCTTTAAAATCCTTCTGTCTTCATTCTAGTTCTGACTCTTACCATCCCATTTCTCTCACTTGTATGTGGAATCTTACTGCAACAGCAACAACCAAAACATAAATAAATAAATATAAAACTTCATAGAAAAAAAGAACAGACTTGTGGTTATCAGAGGTAGGGGCTGAGGGAGGAGAAACTGGAGGAAGGTGGTGACAAGGAACAAACTTCCAGTTATAAAATAATGAAATATTAAGTATACACGTACAACATGATGACTGTAGCAGATGCTTTTGTATGACATACAGGAAGGTTGTTAAGAGAGCAACTCCTTAGAGTTCTTCTCATAGTAAGGCAAAAAATAAAAAACTCCCCTTAATTCTTTTCTTCTTTCACTTCTTCATATTGAATCTATGTAAGAAGATGAATGTTAAACCTGTGGTAATCATTTCACAATATGCATTAAGTCAAAACATCATGCTGAATGTCTTAAATTTACAAAGTGATGTACATCAATTATTTCTCAACAAAACCAGAAAAAAAATGATTGCCTCACAAGGTGGTACTTGATTACTGTGACCTAATGTAATATGTGTGCTCCCCCCAATCACATTATATGTATAATATTTTATTTGTCTCTAATATTGCCTCTAAAGCCTTGAACATTGCTGAACACATACAAAAAAATAAAATAAAATAATAATATGCATGGAGAGCTTTACAGTTGCATTTCCAAGTCACAGGTGTGTCCAACCTAAAGGTCTTTCACAAGCTAAATATTCAACATCAAGCTAATTAGGTCATTTGTTCTCCAGAAGAAATGGTGATTATTTAATAGCCATCAAGCTCTTCCAAAAACAAATCATATTATTTGCAAAGGTGAAAGCAAATAGGACTTAAAAATAATTTCTGTGACAGGACTCAATATTAGAGCTTATTATTTAATGGGTTTTATTCATGAGCGATGCTGTAAGAATAGATGAGGCAATAGATAATGTTTGCAGTAAGGAATCAATTTAAACTTGTTTTGGTTAGTCTTAAAAACCAAAGTGAAATCAACAGGAAAAAAGAAAAAATAAATAAAACCAGTTGGAACTCCAGCTCTTTAGTATACATGAGTCCAGTCTCTGTTAATAGGATAAGGAATTCATTATCCATATCAAGAGGAAATGGACAAACATTTTTTGCCTGATAAGATTTTTTCTTTACGCCTCAAATTCTTTAAAAAAAAACATTCAACTGAAAGATATTCTTCATCATGGGAATTTTAGAGAAGGGATTTATCCATATGCTAAAATCTATCAAAGCTATTTCCTGAGTCTGTACTAACAGAAGCTAACCCCAATTAGCCTTTCTCAATCAAGGGATTATCTTTCATGTACAAATTAATGCACATCTTGATTTTAAGCTATGGTGAATTATTTGTTTTGTAGGAACATAAAAGTCATTTTGATATTCAGAACAGCAAAAAAAAAGGTAATTCTAATTAAACAAATCCTATAATGTTACAATGTTATCTGGGAAACAGCTATGAGATAAGGATAGCTGTTTATGGACTAACAATTGTGATAGCAATTCAGGTCACCTAAACTTATCACTCCCTAATGAAATGTCACATTTTCTGACATTGTAAGGATGTATGTCATCACCAGTGACAACTCTATACACACAAAATATCTGTCTTCATATTAGGTGTTATGGAGTTTATACTAGGCAGCTGGCAGCCTTGGACAAATCACTAACAATCTAGTGGAGACATAAAGTGAACAAGGAGAAATTAAGAATAGGAAAAATAAGTAGCAAAACAGCATACAAGTAAAGACAAAAACGGTATGCAGATTTCTATTAAGGGGTCTTTATTAATGAACAGAATAGTTACTGTACAACCTCTGATTGCTCCCATCCCTGGTCCTGGCAGTGATTTAACTGCCAAAATAAAAGCATGTCAGTCATAATACAAGGTAGCTGCTGAATTCAGAATCTACTTCCTCTTCTAACTTCAAAATTTGGCACCCCAGACAATCTCAGAGTTTATAAGAATATTGGTGTTGGATGATTAACAGTTAGGGGTTTCCTTCGTGGCTCAGATGGTAAAGAAGCCATCTGCAATGCAGGAGACCTAGGTTCAATCCCTGAGTCAGGAAGATCCCCAGAGAACGGAATGTATACCCACTACAGTATTCTTGCCTGAAGAATCCCATAGACAAAGGAGTCTGGAAGGCTACAGTTTATGGGGTTGCAAAGAGTTGGACATGACTGAGTGACTAAGTACTCACATATGATTAATACTTATAGTCAAGTGAGGGTTACTTGAATGCCTTATGATGATCTTAGGTGCAGCTAAGTGAACAGAAGACAATTTCTTAATCATTGCACCTGAAAGGAAGAATGGAGGAGGCTGATACTGATAGAAGAACAAACCACAAGATGACTTGCAAGAGAGATGGAAACTTTCATGAATGGGAAAATGCTAACTCAAATATTGGCAACTAAAAGGAAATTACTTAAGTGAGAGCCAAAGTGCTAAGAGAGAGCAACGTCTCCTATGCAACAAAAAGGCAAAAGAAAAATAAATGGAGGGTGTGGCATAAACATGCTTTGTGGTCTACTTTGGTTGTGGTAGTTGGATGGGAGGAAGGGATAGAGAACTAAGAGTTGCATGTTCTATGATTTAGAGGTTTCTGTGGTCAGACATAAGATCAACGGAGTCTAGACAAGGACATTCACAAGAATGTCATATGCCGAAGTGCTGTGTTTTTGCCATAATTAGCATTTTGGTGTGTGTATGGGTGTCACTGTTGGAAAGGAAGATGGGTGGCTGGATATAATGAAGAAGCAACAGAACTGGGAAAGATCTATTTCCTTATCCTTGCCTTTGACAGTTTCAGAAGAATTCTAGAAAGAATATGGTCATTTCTCATTTTATACACAGACATACTATGGAAAATAACTAGGGCTGAATTAACCCACAGAATTCTGGAGAAAACGCTCAGTGGCACTGATCAACTGTGCTCCCTTGTTCCAGAAGCTAGTGGTAAAATAGTAACTAGCCTCTGATCTCCAGCATTTTCACTGCCTTATCCCTCCTTGAAGGGGTTCTCTACTGCTTCCAGATATTCCAGGGAGTTTTGAAAGTTCTAAGTTTACATTCTAGTCTGTCCCCAAAAGTCATACAAATCTTCTTTCCCTTAGCCCCACCCTCCCCCACCCTGATTTCCCAAACTGATTTCTGGATCTGAGTTCTCCTATATTAGCCCATCTAAGAATATATAACCTGGAATCAAACAAGTGTTTATAGAATGAAGGTATAGAGATACCTTCCCTATAGATTTTAAAATCCTCTAGAGATTCCTAGAGAGGAATCACAGGGAACTGATGTTGCTCTTCTCACCTCATCGGGGATTTTCAATAGTCTCTTACCACAGACGAGGCTTAGACCAAGATCTCCAAGACTGCTGAAAGCCATAGAGAATTCCAAAGGTTGAAGCAGAAACTGCTTTACAGTTAACATTTCCTTGATATTAGTACATTAGCAATATTTGGCATTGCCTAACCTCACCTTCAAATCCTGAAAGATGATGCTGTGAAAGTGCTGCACTCAATATGCCAGCAAATCTGGAAAACTCAGCAGTGGCCACAGGACTGGAAAAGGTCAGTTTTCATTCCTATCCCAAAGAAAGGCAATGCCAAAGAATGCTCAAATTATCACACAACTGCACTCATCTCACATGCCAGTAAAGTAATGCTTAAAATTCTTAAAATTGCCAGGCTTCAGCAATACATGAACCGGGAACTTCCAGATGTTCAAGCTGGTTTTAGAAAAGGGAGAGGAGCCAGAGATCAAATTGCCAACATCCGCTGGATTACTGAAAAAGCAAGAGAGTTCCAGAAAAACATCTACTTCTGCTTTATTGACTATGCTAAAGCCTTTGACTGTGTGGATCACCATAAACTGTGGAAAATTCTGAAAGAGATGGGAATACGAGACCATCCGACCTGTCTCTTGAGAAACTGTATGCAGGTCAGGAAGCAACAATTAGAACTGGACATGGAACAACAAACTGGCTCCAAATAGGAAAAGGAGTACGTCAAGGCTGTCTATTGTCACCCTGCTTATTTAACATCATGAGAAATGCTGGGCTGGAAGAAGCACAAGCTGGAATCAAGATTGCCGGGAGAATTATCAATAACCTCAGATAATCAGAGGACATTGCCCTCATGGCAGAAAGTGAAGAGGAACTAAAAAGCCTCTTGATGATAAGTAAAGAGTTGGCTTAAAGCTCAACATTCAGAAAACTAAGATCATGGCATCTGGTCCCATCACTTCCTGGGAAATAGATGAGGAAACAGTGGAAACAGTGTCAGACTTCATTTTGGGGGGCTCCAAAATCACTGCAGATGGTGATTGCAGCCATGAAATTAAAAGATGCTTACTCCTTGGAAGGAAAGTTATGGCCAACCTAGACAGTGTATTGAAAAGCAGAGACATTACTTTGTCAACAAAGGTCTGTCTAGTCAAGGCTATGGTTTTTCGAGTGGTCATGTATGGATGTGAGAATTGGACGATAAAGAAAGCTGAGCACCAAAGAATTGATGCTTTTGAACTGTGGTGTTGGAGAAGACTCTTGAGAGTCCCTTGGACTGCAAGGAGATCCAACCAGTCCATCCTAAAGGAGATCAGTCCTGGGTGTTCATTGGAAGGACTGATGTTGAAGCTGAAACTCCAATACTTTGGCCACCTCATGCAAAGAGCTGGCTCACTGGAAAAGGCCCTAATGCTGGGAAGGATTGGGGGAAGAAGGAGAAGGGGATGACAGAGGATGAGATGGCTGGATGGCATCACAAACTCAATGGACATGGGTTTGGGTGGACTCCAGGAGTTGGTGATGGACAGGGAAGCCTGGCGTGCTGCAATTCATGGGGTCACAAAGAGTCGGACACAACTGAGCAACTGAACTGAACTCAATCTCACCTTACCATTTAACTTTTCTAGTGACCACTTGTTTAATCTCAAGCTAAAGAGGTGGTCTCATTTTCTTTATCCATCCATTGATGGAAATTTAGGTTGTTTGCATATCTTGACTACTGTGAATAATGCTACAAGGAACATGGGGGTACAGATAACTCTTTGAGATCCAGATCTCAATTTCTTTTGATATCTACCCAGAAGTGAGATTGCTATATGAAATGGTACCTCTGTTTAAATTTTTTGAGTCCTTCATGCTCTTTTCCACACTGGCTGCACCAATATATACTCCCACTAACTGAGCACAAGGGTTCTCCTTTCTCTATATCCTCACCAACATCTGTTCTCCTACTTTTTATGGTAGTCATCCTAACAAGCACGAGGTGATAACTCACGGTGGGTTAGAGTTGCATTTCCCCAATGATTAGTAATGTCGCGCACTGTTTCATACAATGCAGTACTATTCAGCTTTAAAAAAGCATGAAATCATGCTATTTGTGACAACATGGATGGACTGGGAAGACATTGTGCCGCATGAAATAAGTCAGAGAAAGACAAAATATGATCTTATTTACATATGGAATCTAAAAGTCAAATACATAGAAGCAGGGAGTAGAATGGTACTTGTCAGGGGCTGGGGAAGGTGTAAATAGGTGTCATCAGACAGTTATACCAAATAAATAAGTTCTGAAGCTTTATTGTAGGGAAAAAAAAGAGGGCCTGAAAGTATAATAATTAGACTCTCTGGCAAAGTCATCACTCTATTCTTGGCTTCTGCAGAAAGTAGAAAGATAGTCCCTCTGGATGAAAGAAGCCCCATAGTCCCAGTTTGGTAATCCATGGGTGCTTTTTTCTGGAAGACTAGGTCCTGCACCAAAGCACAAAACTTGGCAAGCACAACAGGAGCCATATTTCAGCCCTAACCGGCAAGAGGCTTTGTGTAAAGCACAGACTGCTCAGCTGCCATTCCGAACAGCTCTGTTCTCCAGTTTCCAGCCCCGTCTTACGTCTCTGGTGACTCTCACTGACCCATCCTTATCATTCTGGCTTTCTGGTTCTCAGCCCCAAGAGCCCCCTGATAGCTTCACTTGGCCTACTGGCCACCGACCCACAGACATGACCTCAAGTGTGTTGAGGACTCATGAATTACATCTCCTTCTTCTGATCCCCTGTCACCCAGCCCTGATTACAACAAAAGAGAAAAGGCAGCAGCCAAAACAGCCAATTATACAAGCTTATATTTATCAAGGGTGATAATGTCAGGAGTGGAGAGACAGTTCATACCATCTTGTAAATATTATAAGGTTGAGGGTCGCAGTCAGCTTTAGAAAGTAAAAACAATATATACTTTGTGCCATGTAAGTAAAACACTCTTACTTTCTGACCTCACACCTTTAGGAGGTGATTAGCATCGCTAGCCACCTTGAGCTACACTGGAATGCTGATAGCGACAAAGCAGCCAATTCCATCTGAGAAGAGCACTACCGGCAGAGCACTGAGGGCTGTCGCCCTTATTTTTCTTTAGAGAATGCTTCTAAGAATGGAATGTGAAACTTAGGAGCTAAAGCGCAAAACTCACAGAAAGTATGAAAAGCCAAATCATATTTTATACTTCTGAACATCAAGGTTTAGTGAAGAAAAGCCTGGTAAAGGAAGCTCTTTTTGCTTTGCTTTTCTTCAATCATTATTGGCAGGATCAGACTTAAATGTATCAGGTGTTCCCCTCAAAGATATTACATCTTTTCCAGGAGTTTTCTTAATCTTTCCACCTCATGGAGATAGATTAAGAGAGGAAGACAGAGGAAGACAGACAGACAGAGGCAGGCAGACACAGACAACAAATGGGAATAACATTGTAAAAATTGGTGAGGTTCTTCCAAATGGATACGTTTTCTGTAGCTACCTACAAAGACTCAACTGCTTCCTTGTTGGAAAGTAATGAGGCACTATTAGATGTACTAACCTTGACATTGTTGTCTAATGGCCTGTTGTAAGAAACATTTTCCAGCCTTCTCCAAGTAGGTAGCACAGCACAGAGTTGATACCAGTTAAAAACGTGACCTTTTCAACACTGACTTAGCTGGTACTTTTTGAGTGGGCTTCTTTAAAATCTGACCAACTAGTCACCACCAGCTCAATTCTTTTTTCAACTCTATGACTTTTTTTTATTGATACACTCTATGATTCTCTGATGTTTCCTTAACTTTACTCCAGACCTTCCCATGGAATTTCTGGAAATGGCTTTTGCACTCTGCTGGCCCCTGTGCCTTTGGTTTCCCTCTCCCTGTAACTTTTATGCACAGCAGCTGAAACCACCTTGTGGATGGGCTTGGGCACAGGGAGCGACACTCAGAACTTTTTCAAAGGTTTTTATTTCTAGTTTGATGAGACTCTGACATTTCACCTTACCGCAACTCTAGCACAACATGTCTATCAAGCTGTAGAGGATTGTCCTTGGGATTTCACATTGTGAGATTCTATTATGGGTAGACCAAGGTCCTTTTGCTATTTGAGCAATCAAGCTCCCTAAAGTGAAAACTAAACACTACAGAGAATGGTATGATCCTTGAGTCCCAGTCTCTCTCTAAATCAAGAAGTGGATAATAGCAACTGAAAGCGAAATTCCATCAGTCTTTATTTGCTTGAGAAGAAATTAATCATTGGTCTAATGGAGCATTCTTCCTGTGCTATTGGGGTGGTGATTCTCATCGCATTACACTACACGTGGTAATTAATGTTATTGGTGAGGCAGGAGGCTTATCTCCAATGTGCTCCCAGTGACTCTGCATCAGGCTCAGCAGTCTTCCCTCTAGAACAACTCCTGCTGTAATACATTGATGGTTCCTCTTACAGCCTTTCCTCCCAGCTTTACAACAAACTCAATGCCATTCACCTTCTTCTCTCCATGTCAGCAATATTTTGACAAACACAGTGGACGTTTTTCTAACCTGGAATTATTCTACTTGTGAAATACTAGCTCCTCACATGTCAACTCTGACCAAATGCTCCCCTCCTTCTAGTTATTACTACTTTACCCCTACCTCACTGCTCATTCATTAGTCATTTATTCAACAAATACCTACTGCCCTTACAACCTCAATGAGCCCTCCGATTCCTTTACTTTTCTTGCTAATCACCATGTTTAGGATCCTCCTGGTCTCAGTTCCTTTTTCAACCAATTTGTGCATCATGTTATATGCACCATGGACACTCTCTCATCAGCACCCTAGCTTCCCTTGCGTCAACCCAGGGAGCAGGTTGAAAGAGAGGAGAGAAGAATAGAGTATGCTGGGGCAAAGGGTGAGAAGCAGCTCACTGACCACCAAGAGTCATGCTTCCCTGACACAGAACAGAATTGTTGCTGAGAAGCATCTGCTCCATGTAAAACTACACTTTCCAGCACACCTCCTCCCAACCCCCTTACACCCAAGTGAAGCTGTATGACTAGTTTTCACTCAGGGAATGTGAATAAAAATGACGTACCATTTCTGGGCTAAGGCAGTTAAGTAACTGTACCTTCTTTCCTCCCTTTTCTCTCTTCTATCAGCTGGAAATCAATGCCCAAGGTAACCTTACAAGTCTTATGAAAATCACAGAGCCTTTGTCAGTTGTTCAGATTTGAATGACTATGTGGAGCAAACCCTCCATACTGACCAGAAATAACCATCATGGATAGATACACAAATGAGGGGGAAAAGTCTCTAGATCTAAGCCACTAAAATTTTGTAGGAATATATGACAATATCTAGAGGCTCATTAGCAAATTTAAAGGGTGAAAGCAGAGATGGGAAAACAATCATTGAGAGGTCATGTTATACGCTCAGTAGTTTTTCCCTATAGTACAATCAGTCCTCACCACAGCCATGTGAATATTCATTTTCTAGATGTGTACTAGGGAATTGGGGTAACTCCCTTTTATAAGGTCACAACCAACTCTGCTCATGTTTGCTTTGAAGTCTTTAAAAATTATAGAGGACTAATACACTGGTGATATTTTGTACTTTGGAATTCATAAGATATCTCGAATATTTGAAAGAAAAATTATGAGCATCAAACCTTATTCAATAATTTCAAATATAATTTAAAATATGCTTTTATATTATACTTATTATTTAATTTTTTAATACTTTTATTTATTTTTGGCTGTGCTGGGTCTTCATTGCTGCACAGGCTTTTCTCTAGTTGCAGTGCATGGGCTTATTACAGTTACTTCTCTTGTCGCGGAACACAGGCTTTAGAACAGGTGGGCTTCAACAGTTTCAGCAAGGGGGCTCAGTAGTTGCTGCTCCCAGGCTCTAGAGCACAGGCTCAATAATTGTGGTGCACGGGCTTAGCTGCACTGCACTATGTGGGAGCTTCCCAGATCAAAGATTGAATCAATGGCTTCTACATTGGCAGGCAGATTCTTTACCACTGAGCCATGAGGGAAGCACTATAGATGTTATTTTAAAATGTAATTTAAAATATACTGTTTTCCCCAACATTATGACCAATCACTTGACAAGGTCTCACAATTTAAGCCTTTCACCTAGGACCGCCATTTCTCTGCCTTCCTCGTGGTATATCTTCATAAGTCTGCTCTGCACCTGACAGGCTGTAAATATAAGGCAGGCTCTGCTTGATTGTGAAGAGAATGCCAGAAACCTAAATACTATCCCTCTGGATATACCAAAGGAGTAAATGCTGGAAATACGAGGGAAAGGATGAGGGGACAAGAGTAGAAAGTGAGTTCATATCAACAGAAAAGATACACTGAAGAGAGGAAGAAAAGTGTAGGCAGGGAGAAGAGAAAAGAAATACAAGATTAAAGGAAGGATAAAACGGAGTAGAGAACTGAAATAAATGAGTAATAACTTAGAAGTAAAATCAGAAAAAATAAGTAAAAGCACTGAAAAGGTGGTCTAAAAGGAAACCATCAACAAAATGAAAGTAACCCACTGAATAGGAGAAAATATTTGCAAATGTGATAAGGAGTTAGTACCAAAAAATATATAAAGAACTCATACAACTCAATAGCAAAAACACTCAATCTGATTTAAAAATGAACAGGGGACAGTTTCCAAGGATAACACAAAGATGGCCAACAGAAAGGTGAAAAGATGCTCAACATCACTAATCATCAGGGAAACGCAAATCAAAATCACAGTGACATATCACCTCACACTTGATTCTAATGGCTATCACCACCAAAAAGACAAGAAATAACAAGTATTGATGAGGATGTGCAGGAAAGGGAACCTTTGTACACTGTTGGTAGAAATGTAAATTGGGACAGCTACTGTGGAAAAGAATGTAGAGGTTGCTCAAAAAATTAAGAGTAAAGCCAAAATACGATCTAGAAATTCCACTTCTGGATATTTATCTAAAGAAAATGAAAACATTTACTTGAAATTATACATTCAATCCTATGTTCATTACAGCATTATTCATAGTAGCTAAAATATGGCAATAACCTACATATCCATCAATGAATGAATACAGAAGATATGATTTATAACATACACACACACATATATATATTATTCAGCCATAAAAATATTTATATGTTATTCATCCATAAACACAGAATGAAATCTTGACATTTGTAGCAATATGGAAGGACCCTGAGGGCATTATACACTAAGTGAAATAAGTCAGACAAGAGAAAAACAAATACTGTATGATCTCATTTACATATGAAATTTAACAAACAAATAAACCAAGCTCACAGGTACAGAAAAGAACTGGTGTTTGCCAGAGGTAGGGCAGTGGGAGTTACAGAAACATTTTTTGCCATGAACGTTAAATTGCAAATCAATGGAAATGTAGTAAACCTTTCAAGAATAGAGTATTTCATAGCCCTCCTTGTTTTACAAGTCAAGGAGGAGTTTCTCTGTCTGTCCGTACAGAGAAACAAAGCATCTATGTTGAGATAAGTGTTTTTTTTTTCTATTAATTTGAGATCATCCTAAATACTTCTTAACTATATTTTCACATGCACAAATCTATCCATTAGTGCTTTTTGGAGAGGGATGAGGGGGGGTGAAGTGCAAAATAAAGATTATAGGCTTCTTTTTTTTTTTTAATGAGGCAAAATGTGTGAAGAGGTTCAAAAAGTACAAAGTTCCAGTTATAAAGTAAATAAGTTGGGGTGTAAGTTAGAGTGTGGTAGCTAGAGTTAATAATACTATATTGCATATTTAGAAGTTGCTAAGAAAGTAATCTTAGAAGTCCTTATCACAAGGAAAAGAAATTGTGCAACAATGTATGGTGATAAATGTTAACTAAGCTTATCAGGGGTGACCATTTATATAGTATCAAGTCATTATGGTGTACATCTGCAAATAACATAACGCTATGCCAATTTTAAAAAGTAAATTAGTGAGAAGCCACCTGGATTCAGAGGGAGAGAAAATAAGTAAAAGTGCTGAAGGGGAACTAAAAACAGGAGTTTAAAAAAAAGAAGAAGAAAGAAAAGTAAAAAGAAGTGAGACAGGGCAGAAATTTGAAATGAGAGGAAAAAGAAAATAAAAGGAAAAGTAAGGAGTACCAATAAAAGTCATCATCCCTATCGTAAGCCCGGTGTGCTCCTTCCATCAGCTGTTAAATCTCTTGCTCTCCCTCCACTGTTACTCCTCTTTGTCTAGGCATCTTGTCTTATTTCCGAGGAATCTAGCTCATGCAGAAACTCAGGGTTGGGGACGTGGGGGGTGATGTGTGTCAACATATCCATCTCTGACATGGTCCTTTTTTCTACATAAAACTGTAGTAGTTCAGTTCAGTTGCTCAGTCATGTCCGACTCTCGGACCCCACAGACTGCAACACGCCACACTTCCCTGTCCATCACCAACTCCTGGAGTTTACTCAAACTCATGTCCGTTGAGTCAGTGATGCCTTCCTACCACGTCATCCTCTGTCGTCCCCTTCTCCTCCTGCCTTCAATCCTTCCCACCATCAGAGTCTTTTCCAATGAGTCAGTTCTTCACATGAGGTGGCCAGAGTATTGGAGTTTCAGCTTCAGCATCAGTCCTTCCAATGAGTATTCAGGACTGATTTCATTTAGGATTGACAGACTGGATCTCCTTGCAGTCAAGGGACTCTCAAGAATCCTCTCCAACACTACAGTTCAAAAGCATCAATTCTTTGGTGCTCAGCTTTCTTTATAGTCCAACTCTCACATCCATACATGACTACTAGGAAAACTATAGCTTTGACTAGACGGATCTTTGTTGTTAAGTAACGCCTCTTCTTTTTAATATGCTGTCTAAGATGGTCATAACTTTTTCTCCAAGAAGCAAGTGTCTTCTAATTTCATGGCTGCAGTCACCATCTGCAGTGACTTTGAAGCCCATGAAAATAAAGTCTCTCACTGTTTCCCCATCTATTTGCCATAAAGTGATGGGACCAAATGCCACGATCTTAGTTTTCTGAATGTTGAGTTTTACTTTACAATATTGTAGTGGGTTTTGCCATACACTGACATGAACCAGCCATGGGTGTACATGTGTTCCCCATCCTGAACCCCCCTCCCACCTCCCTCCCCATCCCATCACTCAGGGTCATCCCAGTGCACCAGCCCTGAGCACTTGTCTCATCAAACCTGGACTGGTGACCTGTTTCACATAGGGTGATAGACAAGTATCAATGCTATTCTCTCAAATCATCCCACCCTCACCTTCTCCCACAGAGTCCAAAAGACGGTCCTATACATCTGTGTCTCTTTTGCTGTCTCACAGATAGACTTTTTGTTACCATCTTTCTAAATTTCATATATATGTATTAGTATACTGTATTGGTGTTTTTCTTTCTGACTCACTTCACTCTGTATAATAGGCTCCAGTTTCATCCACCTCATTAGAACCGATTCAAATGTATTCTGAATGTTGAGTTTTAAGCCAACTTTTTCTCTCTCTTGTTTCACTTTCATCAAGAGGCCCTTTAGGTCTTCTTCAGTTTCTGCCAGAAGGGTTGTGTCATCTGCATATCTGAGGTTATTGATACTTCTCCTGGCAATCTTCATTCCAGCTTGTGCTTGATCCAGTTCAGCATCTCTCATGATATACTCTGCCTATAAGTTAAATAAGCGGGGTGACAATATACGTCTTGACATACTCCTTTCCCATCTTTGGAACCAGTCTGTTGTTCCACGTCCAGTTCTAACTGTTGCTTCTTGACTTGCATACAGATTTCTCAGGAGGCAGGTCAGGTGGTCTGGTACTCCTATTTCTTGAAGAATTTTCCACAGTTTATTGTGATCCACACAATCAAAGGATTTGGCATAGTCAATAAAGCAACAGTAGATGTTTTTCTGGAACTCTCTTGCTTTTTTGAAGATCCAGCAGATGTTGGCAATTTGATCTCTGATTCCTCTGCCTTTTTCTAAATCCAGCTTGAACACCTGAAATTTCATGGTTCATGTACTATTGAAGCCTGGCTTGGAGAATTTTGAGCATTACTTTACTAGCATGTGAGATGAGTACAATAGTATGGTAGTTTGAGCATTCTTTGGCATTGCCTTTCTCTGGAATTGGAATGAAAACTGACCTTTTCAGTCCTGTGGCCACTGCTGAGTTTTCCAGATTTGCTGGCATATTGAGTGCAGCACTTTCATAGCACCATCTTTTAGGATTTGAAATAGCTCGACTGGAATTCCATCACCTCCACTAGCTTTGTTCGTAGTGATGTTTCCTAAGGCCCACTTGACTTCACATTTCAGGATGTCTGGCTCTAGGTGAGTGATCACACCATCATAGTTATCTGGGTCATGAAGATCTTTTTTGTATAGTCCTTTTGTGTATTCTTGCCACCTCTTTTTAATATCTTCTGCTTCTGTTAGGTCCCTACCATTTCTGTCCTTTATTGAGCCCATCTTTGCACGAGATGAGCACAGTTCCCTTGGTATCTCTAATTTACATGAAGAGATCTCTAGTCATTCCCATTCTGTTGTTTTTCTCTATTTCTTTGCATTGATCATTGAGGAAGTCTTTCTTATCTCTCCTTGCTATTCTTTGGAACTCTGCATTCAAATGGGTATATCCTTCCTTTTCTCCTTTGCCTTTTGCTTCTCTTCTTTTCTCAGCTATTTGTAAGACCTCCTCAGACAACCATTTTGTCTTTCTGCATTTATTTTTCTTAGGGATGGTCTTGATCACTGCCTCCTGTACAATGTCACGAACCTCCGTCCATAGTTCTACAGGCACTCTGTTTATCTGTCTACCCTTGAATCTATTTCTCACTTCCACTGTATAATAGTAAGGTATTTGATTTAGGTCATACCTGAATGGTCTAGTGGTTTTCCCTACTTTCTTCAATTTAAGTCTGAATTTGGCAATAAGGAATTCATGATCTGAGCCACAGTCAGCTCCCAGTCTTGTTTCTGCTGACTGTATAGAGCTTTTCCACCTTTGGCTGCAGAGAATATAATCAATTTGATTTCAGTATTGACCAGCTGGTGATGTCCATATGTAGAGTCTTCTCTTGTATTGTTGGAAGAGGGTGTTTGCTACGACCAGTGCATTTTCTTGGCAAAACTCTATTAGTCTTTGCCCTGCTTCATCCTGTAGTCCAAGGCCAAATTTGCCTGTTACTCCAGGTAGCTCTTGACTTCCTACTTTTGCATTCCAGAGAACATCTTTTCTGGGTGTTAATTCTAGAAGGTCTTGTAGGTCTTCACAGAACCGTTCAGCTTCTTCAGCATTACTGGTTAGGGTGCAGATTTGGATTATTCTGATATTGAATGTGCCTTCGAAACAAACAGAGATCATTCTGTCGTTTTTGAGATTGCGTCCAGGTACTGCATTTTGGACTCTCTTCTTGACCATGAATGGCTACTCCATTTCTTCTAGGGGATTCTTGCCCACAGGAGTAGATAAAATGTCCATCTGAGTTAAATTCACCCATTTCAACCCATTTTAGTTTGCAGATTCCTAAAATGTTGATGTTCATTCTTGCCATATCCTGTTTGACCACTTCCAATTAGCCTTGATTCATGGACCTAACATTCCATGTTCCTATGCAATATTGTTATCTACAGCATCAGACTTTACTTTGATCACATATCACATCCACAACTCAGTGTTGTTTTTGTTTTGGCTCCGTCTCTTCATTCTTTCTGGAGTTATTTCTCCACAATCACAGAAAACTGTGTCCAATGTTCAATCACATGGACCACAGCCTTGTCTAGCTCAATGAAACTATGAGCCATGCCATGTAGGGCCACCCAAGATGGATGGGTCATGGCAGAGAGTTTTGATAAAACGTGATCCACTGGAGAAGGGAATGGTGAACCACTTCAGTATTCTTGCCTTGAGTGCCCCATGAACAGTACGAAAAGGCAAAAAGGTATGACACTGAAAGATGAACTCCCCAGGTTGGTAGGTGCCCAATATGCTACTGGAGAAGAGTGGCAAAATAACTGTAGTAGTAAGTGTTTCAATTATTCAGAAGATAATTTAAGATATACAATTTTTTTAATTTAAAATTTCTTGGACCAAACCATTTTTTTAATGTAGATTCAATCACACACCCTGTTTTTCTAAATAATGACTAGTTCAAAAGCCAGTGCATCCCTTCAAAACTATAATATATTTTGCTTATTTTTTTGTATTCCCTAGCATAAAAATTAGTGTCTAGTTTAAAACAAAAATCACTAGGTTTTACCAGCATAATACTGCCTTTTTAAATACAGATTCATACTATCATTTGGAAACTAAGATCAATTTAGAAAATTCCTCTATGCCTAGAGGAAATAATATAGCTCAGAATAGACCTGCAATCAATCATTAATCTATGTTAGATGTGTTACAGGAAATCTGATGTCTTAGCCGAAAGGATCTTTAGTTTTGAGTCCAATATGGTCCAAAAAGAGGACAGTGACTCTGGGGCAGGTTTCTGAGTTTGACAATGCAGAAAGAGCCTTAAAGGGAGACCAGAAGGATCTCTCTGCACAGCGCAGTTGCATGGGTAGAGGAGAGAGAGAGACAATGCATAGGGAGAAAAGAAAGAAATGAAGGTTTCCCTTCCTGCTCCCCAAAGCTGCATTCACAGGGGACTCCATGAAGGATGGAATATAAGGATGCCAGCACACAGCTAGAGATGAGCCAGACTCCCCCAGATATTCCTTACAGGATGGAGAGGCCTCAAGTAGGGGCCATAAAATTGGACCCTGGGATGTGAGCACTCAAGGTGAGACTCTTCTCTTTCTCCTCATGTTTATCTCTAGCTTGAGTGGTTGACCTCCTTTGTAGGGGGTTTTGTATTTCTTTGTATTTTCACAAAGGAATAAAAGTTATCACTGCCCATACTGCATGAGAACAATCTTAGAAAAACAGAAATTCATTGAAATATGGATACTGAGGGGCTCTTCAACAACTCTTGAAACATCTGTCATTCAAATTTGTGCTTTAGATGAATAACATATTACTACATGGTCTTGTTCTTCGAGAAGGCTTACTAGCCATCAAAACTACAAATGCTAAATCTTATATGCTGAAGATCTAATGTATATAAATGCATGTGTACATTTTGAGTCGCTCCAGTCATGTCCAACTCTTTGCTACCAGGGGGACTGGCTCTGTAGATGAGATTCTCCAGGCAAGAATACTGGATTGGGTAGCCATTCCCTCCTCCAGAGATCTTCCAGACCCAGCAACTAAACCCAGGTCTCTAACACTTCCTGCATTGCCAGGTGAGTTCTTTAGCAGTAGCACCACCTGGGAATCCCATAATGTATATAAAATATCTAAACACAAATGCACATAGACTTATGCAAAAAGTGTTAGACAGACCCCATAAAGCAGTGAGTGCTTTTCAAACTTCTATAATACCACAACCCAGCACAGAATCTACCTTTTACTTTGCAACCAAGGGCACACAAATATACACTCAACAAATAAGCACAAATCATAAAACAATAAGTATCTTTGTTATGATGTGTTGAAACATTAACTAAAGAACATTACATATCCCAAGGCTGAAGATCATTAAATTACAGAACATATAAAATCAATAAGCAAATTGGTTAAGTGATTTCCCATCATCAGAAGAGAAGACAAATCAAGAGAAGTAAAACAGTCACTTACTCTCCTTTTATTCTTTGAAGACAGACTACTTTTAGGTATGACTGAGTCCTAAATATATGAGAATAAACCAAAACATTAGAATCCCTATTTCAATAACATTTTCAGAATTTTCAATGTTAAATGTTAGGTGTGTAGAAGGTTTAAAATGCTCCATTACAAAGTTTTCTTTATTCACTCCTATTTTATTTCAAAAGAAACCAGCAAAAATATTCTTCATTTCCACCATAATTTATGAAACTATAAATTTACAAAGTGTTCTATCAGCTTTTGAACAATTCAGCACTTTATTATTTACAAAACTTCTAGTTCTAAAATATTTCTACATATAATACACTCTTCACTGCAGTAGATTTTGACAAAAAAATTAATAAAATGTATGCATTCATAAATCATTGAATTTTTATTTTTCCCAGTGATTAAAAGACTCCCTAAACAAATGGAATTTTAAAACATTTAAATCTAAAGCAGTGAGTATTAAATACTTGACACTACCCATTGATTTGTTTAAATGAAAAAATTTAAAATATATTTAAAAGCATGCTATTATTTCATAAAAATATTTACTTTTAAAAAACAGTTTATTATCAGAGAAATGCAAATCAAAACCACAATGAGATATCACTTTACACCACTCAGAATGGCTGCAATCCAAAAATCCACAAGCAATAAATGCTGGAGAGGATGTGGAGAAAAGGGAACTCTCTTACACTGTTGGTGGGATTGCAAACTAGTACAGCCTCTATGGAAAACAGTGTGGAGGTTCCTTAAAAAACTGCAAATAGTCCTGCCATATGACCCAGCAATCCCACTGTTGGGCATATATACCGAGGAAACCAGAATTGAAAGAGACACGTGTACCCCAATGTTCATGGCTGCATTGTTTACAATAGCCAGGACATGGAACCAACCTAGATGCCCATCAACTGATGAATGGATAAGAAAGCTGTGGTACATATACACAATGGAATATTACTCAGCATTAAAAAAAAATTCATTTGAAGCAATTCTACTCAGATGGACGAAACTGGAGCCCATTATCCAGAGTGAAGTAAGCCAGAAGCAAAAACAACAATACAGTATATTAACGCATATATATGGAATTTAGAAAGACGGTAACGAGAACCCAGCATGCGAGACAGCAAAAGGGAAGCCGATGTATAGAATAGACTCAGGGCCTCTGTGGATGAGGGAAAGGGTGGGATGATATGGGAGAATGGCATTGAAACATGTTAATTATCATATGTCTAAGCAATAGCTGGCCCAGGATTGATGCTTGGGACTGGTGCAACGAGATTTCCCGGGGGGGAGGGAGGAGGGAGGGGGTTCTGGAGGGGGGGCATATGTAAACCCATGGTGATATCATGTCATTGTTTGGCAAAACTAATAAAAAAAAATGTTTAATAAAAAAAAAAATTTGAGTGAATTTAAGGTTTACAGAATACTTGTTCATTGTTTCCTCAGTATGTCAGTTTAATGTTCATTTTCCCATTTGTCGCTGGGATAAAGAATACGGGTGTTTGAGAGCTCACTCGCTTGCATGCAAAAATTTCCATTTTAAAGATTATTTTGCCTAAAATTAGCATTGTGATGCTTTAAAAGAAATATTTTGTAGACCTTATTTCACTGCAAAATTTCCAAATCTGCATAAATACGATATTAATTGGAGAAAGATTGGCAATTGTTTTACAAAGAACTTATGAATTCTGTATAAATTTCTTCTAACATTTAATACAATTTTTTAATAAAAATTTATTTTAACCTAAAAAAAAAACAGTTTAATCTTTTGTGTGTTTTTGTTTTGAAGAGCAATACAATGGTAACTTCTATGTTAACAAAAATAAAGAAAATTGAGAGTCAAGCTTTTATTTTCTTCTAGGTGAATCTCCCAACTATTCATTTCATTCACTCAAGTCCTAACACTAATATGCTGAAAAACACAGAGGAGACTGTGGCCCAATTTCATGAGGATATTTAAAAGGTTAGAAAGCCCATGCAATTAGTAGGGTCAAGAGAAAAGTATATTAATAAAGCTTCAAATCTCTTATGTTAGCAGTAAAATAGCAACCAGCAATTGGTGTTTTTAGTATTTAGAATCAAAGACACTAATTCTTTAATGTAATGACTGTCGGCCTTAAGCACTGTTGCACTAAGCCGAAGTCACAGTCTTAACTCCACCCATGCACTGCTCTGGTTCAACGATGTAATCTTTACATACTGTGTATATTTATTTATTTATTTAACCAGAGAAGTTCATCTGTAAACTTTCTTGACCAACCTTGACTTGGCACCAATTTATCAATTAATTAATTCTTAACAGATTCTCTAGATATGACTGCCACACAGATATTTCATCTTCTTGTTAATTAGTAATTATGCACTGGCAAGAAAAACAGTGTTTCTTTCCAATTATCCCAGAACTCAGTGATTATTTAAACTTGGCTAATTAGCATTAGAGGGCTGAATATCTTCTGGGCAAATTGTGTTTGATAATCCCTATTAAAATATACATGGTGGTTGTTGACTTGTAACAAGAAAAAAAGTGGCAGTTCAAAGGGTATTAGGTACCAGACCAGGCAAACAGGGGCCCATTAAAATTTCCCCAACTGCTCTAATGAGAATGCCGAGGGTCATTTCTGCCTAATTTACCATCTGTTTGGTTTCTGGCATGTGTCTCTGGTGTGAAGGGAGTGTCCTGAAGCCCGTTTGGCTTATCACAGTGTAATCCAGTAGTCTGAAGCAATTTCAGTTATTTAAAGTGGCACATTAAAATCAGAACCTTACACATATGAATGGAAAAGTTTTAAGTACAAAAGTGATGTCACATAATGGGAAGTTTCCTGATTTTTTTTTTAAATACAAGCAGGCGATACTCAGAAACATTTAGACACATTCCATATGCATTCTGGTATCTGCTCTCTAGTCACCCAAATGTTATGATGATTGAAAAATATGTACTTTTTAGGCTCCATCACCTGGAACACACATTTTAAAAACTTAGATTTGCATTAAGGCAGGCAACAGATCCCTAGACGAGACACAGATACAACTGAGAAGATAACAGGTAAGTCACAAATGGGAAAATACTTATACAAAACACACCTCTGATAAAGGACTGGTACCCAGGATGTATTAAAACTCCTATACCTCAATGATAAAAAAAAAACTCAATTTTTAAAAGAATGAGCATAAGATTTGAACTTGACAAAAGTGGCCAATGAGCACATGAAAGTGACGAACATCAGTAGTCAGCTAGGAAATGCAAATTAAAGCTCCAACAGACACCACAATACAGGCACAAAAATGGCTAAAATTAAAAACAATAACAATGTTTAATATAAGTGAAGATGCAAAGCAAACTGCAACTCTATTACTAATTTGATAAGAGTGTAAAAAAGGTATAACTGTTCTGGAAAAGATCTGGCAGCTTCTTATGAACTGAAAACCATACACTACTAAGTATTTATTCAATAAAAATAAAAGCATATATTCACAAAAAGACTTATACAGGTATGTTCATATGTAGCTATGTGCACAACAACATATAGCTGTATGCACAATAACCATAACAATAAAAAATAGAAAAGCAAAAGAATGCTAGTCAGCAATAAAAAAGAGCAAGCTACTGATAGATACAACATGAATAGTTCTCACAAATGTTGTGTCTAGTGAGAGAAGCCTTACAAAAGAGTACATACTGAATGAGAGCATTTATAACAGTTCAAGAACATGCAAAATGTATCTCTGGTGGAATAAAATAAACATAATTGCCTCTGGGTAGTGGGAGTAAAAGTTAGTGGAGGAAAGGGAACTTTTGGGGATTAAGGTCTGTATTTTGATAAAGGTTTGCATTACACAGATGTGTAGATTTATCAACTCTCTTTTCATGTATCCTTGAGATTTATGCATTACACCGTATACAAACTTCGACTTCCTTGGTGGCTCAGATGGTAAAGCATCTGCCTACAACGTGGGAGACCAAGGTTCAATCCCTGGGTTGTGAAGATCCCCTGGAAAAGGAAATGGCAACCCACTCCAGTATTCTTGCCTGGAAAATCTCATGGACTTAGATTTTCCCTGTAGCTCAGATGGTAAAGAATCTGCCTACAATACAGGAGACCTGGGTTCGATCCCTGGGTCAAGAAGATCCTCTGGAGAAGGGAACGGCAATCCACTCCAGTATTCTTGCCTGGAGAATTCCATGGATAGAGGAGCCTGGCAGGCTGCAGTTCGTGGGGTCCCAAAGAGTTGGATGCGACTGAGCAACAACACTGCTGCTGCTGTATATAAACTTTACCAAGGAGGTAGGTACTCACTGTAAAATTCTTTCAACTTTGATGTATACGTGAAATTTTTCGTAAAATAAAATGTTAAAAGTAGATTGAGATTACTTCAAATTTCTGTATTTTCTAAAATAACATCAACTCATTAGATGAGTACCTACACATATTATAAAACCCTGTAAATATGACTGACAGCATTTCTTTCACCAAGTGATTTGGTCACATCAGCCTTGCACATGGGGGCGTAGATACCACTGCTTCTGTGTTTCATTCTTGTGCTTCTACCAAAGTGCCTATCTGCTGGGTTCCTTTTGGTAACCATAAGTTTGTTTTCTATATCTGTGAGCCTATTTCTGTTTTGTAAATAAATGTCAACTTATAGATAAGTGGATAAATAAGATATTGAATATCCATGCAATGGACTATAATTTAGCCATGCATAAGCATGAAGCACTTAATTTTTTTATATGCTTCAATATGGATGAACTTGAAAACATAAGTAAAAGGACCTAGTCACAAAAGGTCACATACCATTATTTAATTTATATAAAATGTCCAGAATAGCTATACAGACAGAAATTTAGTGGCTGCCATGGGATTGGAGGAGGGGTAATTTGGGACTGACTGTTAATTTAAGGTATAAGGTTCTTTCTGGGGTGATGGAAATATTTTCAAATTAGTGGTGATGGTTGCAGAACATAGTGAATATACTCAGAATCACTGAACTGTACACTCTTAAATGGAAAGTTTTATGTTATGTGAATTATAGCTCAAAAAGAAAAACAAACAAAAAAGCACATTAAAGATTCTAAGAAGCACTGTTTAACTTTCTTTAACCAAGAATTATTTACTCTTTTTCCATGTGAGACCTATTAGTATACCAGGAGATACTAGATGTTCACAAGAAACAGTGTGGGAGAAGCTGCTATCACTGTAATATTTTAAAATTCATTCTAAGATGTGGCTGATACCATCTTCTTGTTGAAAACAGCAGCAAGAAAGAGAGAAAGGGGAGGGGAGGGCTAGGGACTTAAGGACAGACTTCACCAACCGCATCATTGTTCTAGAGCTGGTCATTTGTCCCACTCTGTAGAAGCAGAAAGCCAAATCCCAATTGAATTCTTTTATTAATAACAGATTTCTCTCCATTTTTATTATTATTGTTAGAAATGCTATTGGATCATTGAGGTTAAATGTCAGGTTAAAAAGAATCTTCTCCTAATGCAAATAACTGTTTTAAACAGAGAATAATTAAGGATAAACAAAACATCTTTCCAGAGCCTGATGTCTGATAGTGCCATTTATTTTACTTTTAACTTGCTATTTACTAGAGTTCATGGGGAGAGGAACTTCCTGAAAGAGAACCAGAAATAACATAATTAACTAGATAATAACAACAACATGGTTCTGATGTGTGAAAACACATAGACAGAAGAGCAGGAGGAGAGCTCAGTCTGGACTTTTACCAAAATATTAACAATTTTTGCTATTCTGTTTTTCAAAACTGGAAACTCCCACACTATCAAGTATCTTTCCATTCAGACATTCAGAGTCCTGAAAACAGTAATTTAGTTGTATGCTTGCTTCAGAGAGCAGCCTACACATCTATTAGGCCACATGCAAACCTCAGCATCAGAGGGTGGAATATAAACCACAGAACAGAAGACAAGACTGAAAAAAGAACTGGCATTTTGTGAAATGCCTTTATTGGACTCCTACACCTATTTTCAAATTCACATGTTGTATTCAGAACTATTTCCTAAGCAATGCCAAGAATTTACTTTCACTTTTTAAAAATACTTCAAAAGATAGTCATCAGAATGATTTCCAGGAAGTAATATTATAAAGTTATTTTAAGTTATTCCTAAATTTAACTGCTAGGAAAAGGTCAACCTTATCCAAGAGTATTTAAAAATCAATTACTGTGAACATAAAACATAAACTCACTTATCATTACTTGGATACCTTAAAAAGGGACTGGAAAACCTGAAGAGGAAACTACACTAGAAGCTGAACAACCAGTAGACCAGCTGCTCTGAAGATTATTCCTTTGAACATGTACTTGATCTTGTCTCTGGTTAAAGTGGACAGACTGACAGGCTGTGAAAAGCCTCACTCTCACAGAAAAACAGTTTTCTCTTATTAGCAAAGACACAGGATTACAAAGTGGCTTTAAAAATTATTATTTAAGACAAAGAAAAGTATTTCTGATTCTGCTTTTATCCAGAGCAGTAAGACCTCATTTACAGAAACAATTTTACAGAGCAATAAGACCTCATTTATCTTCCAGAATTATTGTTAAAAACTTAGGCATGAGAAAGTGCCCCCACATAATGACCTACTGCTCTGTCCTTGTCGTTTGGCGCTCAGTCTTTGAGGCAAATATTTTCTTTAATGAGAGAAACAAGGTTATATTTTTCAAGACAGAGGAGTTCCTTTGCCAATAATTTTTTTAACACTAACAGACAAAATTATAACAAAACAATTTCAAAATTTATCACTTATACAGCACAGTGGCAACTTTTACTAGAATCTGCTCTAAAAACATGACTTTACTAATGTTTTTATTTGTGAGCAGCCAATTTACTGTGTTCCTGAGCACATGGATTTAAGTAAGGATAAGGGAGAGAACGGAGCTTAAAAGAACTCCTCTTCTTTAGGGACACATTTTTAAAGTACCTACAGTGATTTCTGGGCACATATCTTTCCAGGGCTGAATTTACCTATCTAGAATATGTAAACTGTCCAGAGAAGACAGACAAGTAAATAATTAAAGAGCTATGAAATGGATGAATTGTAGGTCAAGTGTGGGGATTTTTTAGTTTTTCGTTTGGTTGTCTTTTTGTCATTTGTTTGCTCTTTGCCTAAAGGAAAAAACTACTTTTAAACAAACATATACCATTTTCAATTATATAAAAAATTATGTAAAAATTATTTGAAGTTATGCAAAGTATTACACATACATACCAGAAAACCTTCTTTAATCACCTCACTTGAACAGACTTCAATCAAGTCTATTCTCTTAGACTATGTTCCTGAAAAATTGTAGAGTCACCATTTTTAGAGTCATTATTTTTTGAAAGATCTAAGAGATAAAATAAGAAATTTACTGCCATGTACCATTAATACATTGATTTGCCCCTATGATATGAAGATGAACTAAACAATCTCTTGATAACGTTTCTACTCTCTTGATTCTACAGAAGGCACTTAATCAATCACTCTCCTATCTGAAGGCACTGATGTCTGCTACCTCCAGGAGAGAAAGGAACAAAGTGATGGGCAAGATAACAAATTTTTCCAGGATCTCTGATACATATACATCTGTTCCTACAGTCAACTGTTTGTACAGATGTGTAGACATATAAATACAGATGCAGATTTGGAAATATCCTCAAACTTAAAGACAATAATACTTTCTCTCCTTGTCCATACCTGTCCACTTGTGCACATATTAATACATGCATTTTGCTAATGTCAATGCTAATAAAATACCCTATAAAGATTCAAAGATTTTTGTTATTCATTCAATAAATATTTATTGAGCCCTGGTTATATGCCATGAGAGTGAAGCTGACTAGACTATCTGTCATCCTCAAAGAGATACAAAAGTTTTTAAGCAAGTAAATTCAGCAGATTGTTAGAGGTATCTGGTGAAGGTCAGAGAGTGGAGCATTGAGGAAGGAGCAAAGAGGTCTACGAAGGCAGGGACCACAGAGGAACAGACAGGAGGTATCACATGGACTTAGTAAGGGAGGTGAGTCAGGACAGAGGCCTTAAAAAAAATGGCAGGATGTGTGCCCAGCAGACAGAGTCAGAAGGGATTCCAAGCCCTATAGACAAGGTCAAAAGTAGCTGGGATTTTGGAACATTGTGTGGGCTCCCATGATTGCTGCATGGATATGTTTGTGTGTACATAGGGGGAGTAGGTGACTAGAAAAGAGTAGAAGGAGGCTGAGAAGAAATGGGAATTAGGGACAGATGGGGCTAAGCAGAGAAGGGCTTTTTAAAAGTGAAATATATTTTGGCTGTTCAGCTCAGTTCCGTTCAGTCGCGCAGTCATGTTCGACTCTTTGTGACCCCATGAACCACAGCACGCCAGGCCTCCCTGTCCATCACCATCTCCCAGAGTCTACCCAAACCCATGTTCATCGAGTCAGTGATGCCATCCAGCCATCTCATCCTCTGTCGTCCCCTTATCCTCCTGTCCCCAATCCTTCCCAGCATCAGGGTCTTTTCCAATGAGTCAACTCTTTGAATGAGGTGGCCAGAGTATTGGAGTTTCAGTTTCAACATCAGTCCTTCCAATGAACACCCAGAACTGATCTCCTTTAGGATGGACTTGTTGGATCTCCTTGCAGTCCAAGGGACTCTCAAGAGTCCTCTTCAACACCACAGTTCAAAGGCATTAATTCTTCAGCACTCAGCCTTTTTCACTGTCCAACTCTCACAACGATACATAACTACTGGAAAAACCGTAGCCTTGACTAGACAGACCTTTGTTGGCAAAGTAATGTCTCTGCTTTTCAATACACTATCTAGGTTGGCCATAACTTTCCTTCCAAGGAGCAAGCGTCTTTTGATTTCATGGCTATAATCACCATCTACAGTGATTTTGGAGCCCAAAAAAGTAAAGTCTAACACTGCTTCCCCATCTATTTCCCATGAAGTAATGGGACCAGATGCCATGATCTTAGTTTTCTGAATGTTGAGCCTTAAGCCAACTTTTTCAGTCTCCTCCTTCACTTTCATCAAGAGGCTTTTTTTAGTTCCTCTTCACTTTCTGCCATAAGGGTGGTGTCATCTGCATATCTGAGGTTATTGATATTTCTCCCTCTTGCTTTGAGAACCCCATGAACAGTATGAAAAGGCAAAAAGATAGGAAACTAAAAGATGAACTCCCCAGGTCAGTAGGTGCCCAATATGCTACTGGAGATCAGTGGAGAAATAATTCCAGAAAGAATGAAGGGATGGAGCCAAAGCAAAATCGATGCCCAGTTATGGATGTGACTGGTGATAGAACCAAGGTCCAATGTTGTAAAGAGCAATATTGCATAGGAACCTGGAATGTTAGGTCCATGAATCAAGGCAAATTGGAAGTGGTCAAACAGGAGATGGCAAGAGTGAACATCAACATTCTAGGAATCAGTGAACTAAGATGGACTGGAATGGGTGAATTTAACTCAGATGACCATTGTATCTACTACTGTGGGCAGGAATCTCTTAGAAGAAATGGAGTAGCCATCATGGTCAACAAAAGAGTTCAAAATGCAGTACTTGGATGCAATCTCAAAAATGACAGAATGATCTCTGTTTGTTTCCAAGGCAAACCATTTTGGCTGTAATATAAACCAATTCAAGCTGGCTCAGGCTGTTAAGTGGAGTTTAATGAGTGGCTATAGAGCCAGGTTTGGACTGTGGCTTTGCAACTCCTTATGTGTCACCCTGGGCAGGTTACCTGCCCTCTCTGTACCTTAGCTTCCTTATCAACAAAATGAGAATAACTATAGTAGGATTTTTGTTCAGACCTAAAGAGTTAATACCTGCAACACATCTGGCACATAGCAAGTGTTTGACAGATGTTAACTATTTTTAGTTGTTTCTTAGAGCCCAAGAATATCTGAGCCTGATGGGAAGAAAGCCTAAAATAAGAGCTTAGAAAGCTCTGACACCTCAGGCAGCATTCCATCTCTCTCCTCCTATTTCTGCATGGTCTTCCTCTGAGCCAATGTGGAAATGAGCTGCTTAGAGCTCCTGAAAGTGTATATCTGCCTTGACTGAGCTCATGAAGAGTTGCACTGTGATTGATGAGTCTTAATTCTAAATTCCTATACTAGTAAATTTGATTGACTCAGGTTGGCTTTAAAACTGGAAAAGGAGTACCATAAGGCTGTATATTGTCACCCCACTTATTTAACTTATATGCAGAGTACATCATGTGAAATGCCAGGCTAGATGAAGTACAAGCTGGAATCGAGGTTGCCAGGAGAAATACCAACAATCTCAGATACATATATGATACCATCCAAATGGCAGAAAATGAAAAGGAACTAAAGAGCCTCTTGATGATGGCAAAAGAGGAGAGTGAAAAAGCTGGCTGAAAACTCAACATTAAAAAAGAACTAAAATCATGGCATCTGGTCCCATCACTTCATGGCAAATAGAGGGGGGAAAGTGGAAGCAATGAAAAATTTTATTTTCTTGGGTTCCAAAATCACTGCAGACGGTGACTGCAACCATGAAATTAAAAGACGCTTGCTCCTTGGAAGGAAAGCTACAACAAACCTAGAGAGCACATTAAAAAGTAGAGACATCACCTTGCTGACAAAGGTCCATATAGCCAAAGATATGTGTTTTTTTTTTTTTTTTCTCCAGTAGTCATGTACAGATGTGAGAGCTGGACCATAAAGAAGACTGAGCACCAAAGAACTGATGCTTTAAAATTATGGAGAAGACTATTGAGAGTCCCTCAGACTGCAAGGAGATCAAACCAGTCAGTCCTAAAGAAAAATCAGTCCTGAATATTCACTGAAAGGACTGATACTGAAGCTGAAGCTCCAATACTTTGGCCACTTGATGCACAAAGCCGATTCACTGGAAAAGACCCTGATGCTGGGAAAGATTGAGGACAAAAGGAGAAGGGGGTAGCAGAGGATGAGATGGTTAGATAGCATCACTGACTCAATGGACATGAATTTCAGCAAATTCCAGGAGATAGTGAAGGACAGGAAAGCCTAGCATGCTGCAGTCCATGGAGTCACAAAGAGTCAGACACAACTTAGCAACTGAACAACAACAGCAGCAACAGTTCGGCTTGTGTACCACATGAGGCCAAAGCGATAGGGTAAAAACAATGCCACAGTAACCTGTCTCTCTAGAATGGTATGAAGAAAGGCAAAGGGGTCACTCATTTGATTTCCAACCATTTTCAGGTCTGAACCATAGAGAAAGCTAAGCAATTTGCATCTTCAGAGCTTTTATAGCTGCTGATGAATTACTTAAGGAATTTAGGGTCTTTTGCCTTACACCCTCATTAAATGTTTCCAATTTGCACAGCCCTAAGTCCTTTCATTGTGGTTTTGATTTGTATCTCCCTAATGATCTAGAAACAACCAATTGTGGTATATCACTATAAAAATGTGGTAAATCCATACAATAGAATTATGACTTAGAAAAAGGAGTGAAGTACTGATACATGCCACAACATAAATGAACCTTGAAAATATCAAGCTAAGTTAAAGAAGCCAGATACAAAGCCATATATCATACTTAAAATGTCTACTTGAAATGTTTAAAATACGCACGTCTATAGGGACAGAAGGCTGAGCACCGAAGAATTGATGCTTTTGAATTGTGGTGCTGGAGATGACTCTTGAGAGTCCTTTGGACAGCAAGGAGGTCAAACCAGTCAATCTTAAAGGAAATCAACTCTGAATATTCATTAGAAGGACTAATACTATAGCTGAAGCTCCAATACTTTGGCCACCTGATGAGAAGAGATGACTCACTGGAAAAGACCTTGATGTTGGGAAAGACTGAAGGCAAGGGGAGAAGGTGGTGACAGAGGATGCAATGGTTGAATGGCATCACTGACTCAATGGACACAAGTCTGAGCAAACTTGGGGAGGTTGTGATGGAGAAAGAAGGCTGGCGTGCTGCTATCCATGGGTTCACAAAAAATCAGATACAATTTAGCAACTGAATAACAACAAACAACAACAGAGAGACAGAAAGTAGATTAGTGGTTGTCAGGGACAGAGGGGAGGAAAGAATGATGAGTGAGTACTAATGGGGATGGGATTTCCTTTGCAGGTGATGAAATATTCTGGCATTAGATATAGGTGTTATTTGCACAACCTTGTGAATATACTAGAAATCACTGAAAAGTAAACTTCAAATGGTAAATTTATAGTATGTGAATTACATTTTTTAAAAAGTATCTGAGACTGGGTATGATGTCAGAACAACTGGTTTTAGTCTTCATACCCACGCTTTCTCACTCAGAGCCACCTCTTGCCTTTCCTAAGCCCTGCCTCCTTACATGAGGGCAGGGGCTGAGGCAGGCTCCACCCAAGGTACATCTCAGATCTAAGTTCTATGGGTAAGAAATTGGGTTCATTCCCACTTCAAATTAAAGTCAACCTCCTTCTTTCAATCTTCTGCCACTTGAACTGTCTTCTCACTTTGCTTCCTATTTCAAAGAAAAAAAATTCTGATTTTTTTTAAATACCTATTCTGAGCATATATACAATACATGGCAGTTGAACGGATAATCTCACTTAACACACCTAACAACTTTGTGAACTAGCCTTTCCTATCAACTTTGTTCTACAACTTTATTTTACAAATGCAGACATTGAAGCTCAGAGGAGGAAAGGACATGGTCCAGGGCAGCAAGCAGCAGAGTAAGGCATGGAGCCAGAACTGCCTAATTCCAGAGGTCACATCATAACCCCTGCACTGAGCTGCCTTCCTCCACTAACTCTTCCACTTGACCCAAATCTCATGCTCCTCCACATTTTCTCTAGCAATTTGTCAACTGATTAATTCAACAGTTATATTCATCATGCCCATTACTCTTTAAGTGATTTTCTGTAGTGATTTATGAATTGGGAAATAACCCTAAATTCTTTGTCATATGTCAAATGTGAACCATATAATAGTATTTCTTAATGAAGGTAATGCTGGCATACCCTAATGGGATGAATAAAAAACAAACTTAGGTTAATACCCCATAAAGAGGAAAGATGAATGGAAACGTCATCTCTTCTCAACTGTGTTCCTTGTACCATTTACTACAGTGTTGGTGGTGGTGGTTTAGCTGTTAAGTCACATACTGCTCTTGTGACCCCATGGATTATAACCTACCAGGCTCCTTTGTCCATGGGATTTCCCAGAGGCAAGAATACTAGAGTGGGTCTCCATTTCCTTCTCCAGGAGATCTTCCTGAACCAGGAATCAAACCCACGTCTTCTGCATTGCAGGTGGATTCTTTACAGACTGAGCCACCAGGACTACAGTAATTGGTTTAATTAAACTAAAGTCTTCTTGTCAATTATATTATAACTCATTTACCATACCCCAAAAAAAGGTCATACTTTCAATCCTTCAATGCATTTAAAATTTCTTAAGTTACAAAATATTCTTTGTAAAGGGACAGAAGAAATAAATTTAACAAGATTATCTGAGTAGTTGAACTTGATTGCAGCTAGTAAACAAATACCACAATATATAGGACGATACTTAATGAAGTTGTTAGTAGCTGCCTCTTTACAGATATTATACCCTAAATATTTGCATGTATTTATAACACGTGTGTATCTCAAATCCACACAGATACGACATCCAAAACTGAACTGTAGCTAATGTCCAGGGATGCAGGGTGATAATTACTAAATTTGCAAAAAGTTCTACTTAGTTTTGATGGGAAGGATAACCAAAAATTATCTCAAACAGACCCTATATTTTTATTCTTAGTGACAATGAAACAAAGCAGTAACAAAAACTTATGTTCTAGAAATCAAAGATACAATCTACATCTACTGGTAAAGTGCACATTTTTATTAAGTAGTGACTAATATAAGATTTACTAAAACTTGAAGTCTTAAAATATTTACTTTGTTTTCTAAATCTATCCCTATTCATCTGGAGTGCCATATCACTCTGGGAATAAAATCATTAAGTACTAAAGTTCTAATACCATGCTTTAAAGATAATACTGAAAATATTACATTTTTATGGTACTTGATTAATCTCTATTAAACATGATATGACTGACTGAATCCAAGAACACATCTTGGATCTGATCACTACAATTTTCTCCCCAAACTTATATTTCATCAAATTTTGTCATTCTAGAATGGGTCTTACTGAAAAGTAAATTAAAAGCATAGGAAATTATAAAAGCTTAAGTGAAAAACTGCTAAGACGGCTGATGTATTAGCTGAGCAAAATTATTTATAAATTACAAAGTAATTTATGTAGGGTCTAATAAAAGTTTAATTTATGCAAGGTCTAACAATTTAAAGTGTGGCTGCTACTCATCAGCACTGCAAACCTGCTTCTCATGTTTTAGAAAGCCAGAACACCAAATACTAAGCAATATGCTTTTAGAGCCAGAATACTAAATATTGAGTAAAATGAATTTCAGTGTCTGGACAAGGAACAATTTTGTATGAAAGGATATTTAAATAGCCTTTCATTGAGCAACCACAATAAGCCTTGAAGATTTACATGATTGAGCTGGAATTCAGTGCCAAAGACAAGAGGGAAGCATTTTTTTCTGGGATACACAAAGAGATATCCATAATTAAACATCAGTCCTCCCTAGGGCAGCATGTTTTCTTATATTGACAAGCAAAATGAGGTATTTCAAATCACGCATTACTGGCATACAGTCAGCTTTTGTGTAGCTATTGTTTTCATGTATTTCTGGCTATTAGGCATTTGTCTATTTTTGGTCAGTGAGACATACATTTTAAAGAATTCTGGTTTTGCACAGAAGCATATGCAGTTATGCTGGTGGGATTACATTTATACAACAATATCTTAAGAGTAATTATGGCCTTACTTTGGCTGGTCATATACACTTGTTATATTCAAAAGAGAGTGACTATAACTTTAGTGTAATCAGTACAATTAAAATTAACTATAAGTGGAAAAAAGGGCTTCTCATGTGGCTCAGTGGTAAAGAGTCCACCTGCTGATGCAGGAGATGCGGGTTCGATCCCTGGATCAGGAAGATCCCCTGGAGAAGGAAATGGCAACCTGCTCCAGCACCCCTGCCTGGAAAATCCCACGGACAGAGGAGCCTGGTGGGCTGTAATCCATGAGGTCACAAAGAGTTGGACACGACTGAGCACACACATGCATACACACACACTTAACTAGTTGTGATAAGCAAGGCAAAGTAAAACATATAGTTGGGCCTACAAAAGTACTTCTGGATTTTTTTTTTCCCACTTATGCACATATGTACTCAGTCACTCAGTCATGTATCGGCAGGTGGGTTCTGGACCAGATAAGCTTATCACACACTAATTCCATGATATATTGGAAAAATGCAAATGAGTCATATTTGCTTAAAATTTCATCAGTTAAAAGTGTTAGTCATTGTCCATGGAATTCTCTAGGCAAGAATACTGGAATGGATTGCCATTTCCTTCTCCAGGAGACCTTCCCAACTCAGGGATCAAACCTGGGTCTCCTGCACGGCAGGTGGTTTCTTTACCAACTGAGCCACCTTAAGTCAGAGCCTAATGATAGATTACGTACTCAATAATTCTTTTGTTCTAGATCAAAGACTGCCACATTATTTCAGTCTGATTCCTATAGATACAAAACTATCAAAAAAGCAGTAATTCTGTCACATTTTACCTTCTATAAGACTGTTCTTTTATTTTTTATCTGTACCCTACTGAAATCTTTTCCTTTCTATTTAAATTGTAAAGACTATATTACACTTAAATACCAAAAATTTAATGTGCTTTTGTTTCCAAAATGATCATTTATCTAAAAAGACATTTAATCTTCTGTTTTCTATTATATTATTTATAAAGATTAACTTTAATAATATTCAGGTTATTTTATTACATTTTAAGGTAACTTACCATTATCACATAAACACAGAAAAAAATTATTTGGATATTATTGGAACTTAAAAAAGAGCTCACTTACCCATCCATCCACATAAAAGTCATGTCCTATAAAAGTACCAAGTGACCAGTGGGAGACCTGAGCATTGGATTATGGAGGTCAAATTACCATCAACGGACTTCAAGTTCAGAAGTCTCTTCAGCTTCTGTATCTTAGGGCTGGAGGTCGTGGGAAGACTACATTCCACTTAACCAAACCAAAATACATTCTAATTCAAGTGAAACTGCCTTTTTACAAGCTTTCAAAGTCACCATGGAAAATATCTTAAGGCTAAGGTGTCTTTACACCATTTCTAATAATTTTCAATTCTTAGTTGTTCGTTTGGCTTACTAGCTAAAGTCTGAGGCATATGATACATGCCTTGTATATATTCTTTCAATATATGTTTACAATATACTTATAAATGATACTCAATGACTCTTCTCATTTCAAGCCTCCATCTTGGCGAATGATGGTTACTTCATTCAGCCAAGTTCTCTCAAATCATCTGGAGCTATAATCCTTAGATTAATTCCACCTGAGAACTGTTTCTCTGTGTGTGTGCTTCCTCTCCACCCTACCCCACCCTGGTCCAGCCAAAGGAAGTACGTAAAAGTCCTAGACTGAAAACAGCAGCTGCTTCAGGTATCAAGATTTATAATTTGGGGAAACCTAGTTTTTACTTTGATGGTGAAGGACAGGGAAGCCTGGCATACTGCAGTCCATGGGGTTGCAAAAAGTTGGACACGACTGAGTGACTGAACAACAAGTTTTACTAAATATTTTCTATGTGGTGAGGGCTTTATCACCTCCTTTCATCCTTGCAACTGCTCAACACGTTATGAAGCAGGTGCCATTGTCATCAGCATTTCATAGATGCGGAAATTAAGCTTAGTAAGCAACGTGGCTGAGGCACATGACTAATGAAGGCTGGGGTCTGGATCTGTGAGCAGGTCTGCCTGACTGCATGGTGCACACTCTGACCCCACCCATATACCCAGCGCACATGCTTCTTCCGGTCCAGGCTTGGCCAATATCAGCACACCTGGACTCCTTCCATGCTCTGTCTCATCAGACCTCTAACCATTGAACAGTCTCTCTGCATCCAGTCCTGGACCTGACAGTTTGTTCTCCATGCTGACGACAGAGTGATCCCTTTAAAATGAAAGTCTGTTCAAGTCACTCCCCAGCTGAGACCCTCAAAGCACCCTCTGCTCCTGAATGCTCTGGCCCTAGTCTCCTATCCAGCCTTATCTCTTTCCCTCTTGGTTCCAGGTCAGTCACTCCAAGGTTTTCTTTTCATTCCTAGAACACAGCCAGCCTCTCCCTACCCCGAGGCTTTTGCATCTGTTGTTCTCTCCTTCAGGTGTGCTGTGCCCCACCTTCCATAGGGAGCTAATTCCCTCTCATTCTTCACATCTCGGCTCAATACGACTCCCTCAGGAAAGTTTTTCCTAACTAGATGCCATTATACTCCAGTTTAGATTTCATTTCTCTGTCACACCCTTTCCCAGCACTCAGTACATTTCCTAGCTAGCCCCTAGCAAGATTTACTATTACATATTTATATGGTCATTTAAATAATGTCTCTCCCATTTAATTAATGTAGATGAGTGGGTCTCAAAATTTAGTAGGTATCAAAATCACCTCAAGTGCTTATTAAAAAAACTGAACACTGTCTCACTGCCCACAGTATCTGATTCACTGAGTCTAGAGTAAGGCCAGGACCTCTCTAGTTACAAGTTCCCAGGGATACTGAAGGTGTGGACCCTGGACTGATCCAGTACAGTGGTTCTCAACCCTGGATAAACAGTAAAATCACCTGGGAGCCAATGTCAAGCCCTGTTCTCAGAGGTTCTGATTCAACTGGGTAAAGCAGAACCCAGGACACCTTATTCCAAATACTGCATACTTATCCTAAAACTGTTTTTATCTAAAATTTAAATTTAGCCAGTATTCTGTAAATTTTTATTTGTTAAATCTGGTAACCCTACTTGAAAATCCTACATAAAATAACACATGGTATGGCATACATTTACGTACACATATTATATATATGATTATAACTGACCTTTCACTTCTACAGAGCACAGTTAGGGTGGGAATAAAAAAGTGGAATTTTTAGACTTAAGACAATTTTATTTTTTCTGAAGGATTAGACCTTAAAAGTAGTAACCAACAGATTATAAAAGCTTATCAGGGATCTTCTAAAAATAGGGCGAATTCTCAATGTCAGATAATTTTAACAAGATGATTAAATGACTTCTTGGTTTCTTTACCCTGAGGCTGTGAACCTCATCTTGGGTCAGCAGGGTACCACTGCAGCCTCAACATTATTGCTCTGACACCAAGCAGTAATGCATCTGGGCAGAGCTCTTCTGGGATTCAACACAGAGGGGAGGCTCCTTCATATATCAAAAGTAGGCAAAATTTATTTATTTAATAAATACCCTAAGAAAAATAAAACACTGAACACATGGCTGCCTTCAATAAAGAAATTCTTTCTCATATTAATGGAGGAAATCTTGTACAGTTTTCTAATCTCAGAGTAGGATCAGAGATTTCATGTCTTACATAAATTGATACAATAACTTTGCATTTTTGATGCTGTAAAGGGTCTACTGAAGTCTAGACTGGCATGTTTATCAAGTTACGGATAAACTACAGACTTCCAAATCTAGAATCCTCTGTGATAAGTGACCATCACATAGCCTTCTGCCTCCACTTAAGTAAACTTCCAGGTCTCTGAGTTAAGGACAAAGACTCCATATAAGTATTTTAAATATTAAATCACATTATTTTATGAATAGTCACAGAATGCAATAATTTCAACAATTATTGCTATCTTTCACTGTGTGTGACACTTACTTGCCAAACAATATGACATTTCACCTACTCCAAGATTGTAAGAACTGTTTAAAAAAACAGGTTACTGAATAAATGCATGGGCATCTGAATGAATTCCAGTTCCATCAACCTAAATGACAGAACACAGGAATCTACTCAAATCCCACAGGGCCAAGTGTAATAGCAGCAGTACACGGAGAGAGGAATGGAATGAGCATCACACCAAACTCATGGTTGGTTGCATATTTACATGACTTATTTCAACTCACTTAACTTTAAGCAAATATACAAAAATCACTTCAGATTATTTTCTCTGAAATAATAAATGTCAAATACTTTTAGATATTTCAAAAATAAGACCTATAACTGTGTAAAATATAGCTTACCAAACCCAAATGCATTAGACCCTCCAATGCTCTGTGAAGCCTGAACACTGGTAGACGTGTACAGTCCAGTCACCAGCAGGCCGTCAAAGAAGGTGCTTGTCGAAATTGTCACTGAAACACAGGGGGAAAAAGAAACTTCAATTAATACAGTCAGAATAATGAGATACATTTCTGAAGTGTTAGACACTGTCAAAACAGTCTTTATTCATTATTAACAAATTATTTTTATACTATCCCTACTTAGTATTTCCTTGCTATCAGAAATTACATAGGAGCAAAAAGAAACTCAGAACTCCAACGTCTGTAATCACTGGTCCTAAATTTAGCACATCAGCCCCACCTTTCTGCATTCATTTACACTTTCCGTAGCTATGTGCAAAATCATCAGAAAATAATGTAGTACTGAATAGTCAGTTTCCCACCTCCACCACCACCCCTGAAGGCAGTCAAAGGCATTGCTGGAATTCTGGCATTGTGATAAAACACTCTTATTTTTTGAAATATTCCATACTGTGGGAAACAATCTTACATCAGCTGAAAGCACAACAGTAAGTTGTGCTGCACTTCTTATTGTTAGTCTGTGTTTCATAGATGAGTCCCCTGAAGTCTTTAACAAAAGCAGGCTAATTTGCATTAAGACAGTCTGCCCTTTTTCTTTGGAAAACAAGGAAAGAAGACCACTGCATGTTTAAGTTTTAGAACAAAGTCTACAAAGGAGTCCAAATGGTTTCATAACCAGAAAATCAGGATGTTCCTGAAGAAAAAAGAGTCCAAGTAACTGTATCTGTACAACTACTTAGGTTTGGCTTCTTAAAATTGTATCTTCCTCACCACCCTAAAAGTTGGTCATAATTTCCTCCTTGAAAATAATTTTTTCTTCTGCACTGCCTTTATTATACCAAGATGAAGTCATTTGTAGGAAACAGCCAAGAGAAGCTATTATTCTTATGGCAGTACACAGTGTAAGACTGATATCATGCTTGCTGGCAGTAAAGAGAATGACCAGAGTCACATTAACTGTGATGAGAATGTTTAAATTAAACTCCAGGAAATCAGTGAGTATAGCAGAATGGTTTCAAACTTCCATATCATAAAACATACATAAAACACCCATGGCGGTTTCATGTCATTGTATGGCAAAACCAACACAATAAAGTAAAGAAAATGTAAAAAAAATTAAAAATAAATAAATAAATAAAATTCAAATGATAAAAAAAAAAAAACACATATCAACAGAAGAGCCTGACAACATACTACCCCCAGAATGGCACTAGACATTGAAGTAAATCGTCACCACATTCTTAAGTCAGATTTGAGTGCTGGCATGTAGACCACACGAAAACCATTCAGCGGGGCACTGAGATAAGTAGTTTATATGCATTATCTCATTTCATTATCAAAACATCTCTGTAGAGGGGGTACTGTTACTATTCCCAGGATACAAGTGAGGAATCTCTGGCATGGAGCAATGAGGAACCTTGCCCAGGACCATCTGATAACATCTAAACTTTTTGATGCTATTTATCTGGCTTCTCTCCCATTGTTTTCTCTGCCTCTCTGCCCCCAACCCTCTGCCCAACCAGATCCCACATTCGCAAACTGGTCGTAGCCAAACTTTTGTTCAGTAACCTCTTTCCCACATTATTCACATGCATTAGGAGTATTTCAAAAGCAAAATTAAAGCTATAGGAGTCAATATCACTGTTGACTAGAAAGGAAGAAGGCCAAAGGCAGCCAGGAGGTATCCCCCATGGCATGTTGGTTAAAACCTAGGCCACATAAGGGATAAGATCTGGGTCCTGGGCCCTCATATGCTGCTACCTGTTCTTCAGCAAAACCACTTTGCCTCTCAGAGTCTAAATTTCCTCATTTATAGAATCACAGCTTAGTTGTCAGCCATCTGTTTTGCTTACCCGTGATTCCCACAACTGGTTCTATTGATGCCCTTATCCTTCAGTTTGGTGAGATAAAAAGTTCTTAAACATCCCCCTCCCATCTAGGAGGTTTAGAATTAAAGTCATTTCCTGTTAAGTTCAGAGAAGGCAATGGCACCCCACTCTAGTACTCTTGCCTGGAAAACCTCAAGGACAGAGGAGCCTGGTGGGCTGCAGTCCATGGGGTCGTGAAGAGTCGGACATGACTGAGTGACTTCACTTTCACTTTTCACTTTCATGGATTGGAGAAGGAAATGGCAACCCACTCCAGTGTTCTTGCCTGGAGAATCCCAAGGACGGGGGAGCCTGGTGGGCTGCCATCTCTGGGGTCGCAGAGTCGGACACGACTTGTCGCAGAGTCGGACAAGCCGCAGCCTGTTAAGTTGGCTATACTAACCACAGGACTCAAATGCTGTTGTCTCAGTTCATCCTTCACAGCCTGCAGAGCCCCACTGTGGATTCACAGGACCCTGCTTTTACTTACTGCTTTTCAATCCGCTCCACTCCACTCCATTCCAGGTGCAAGATGACACCTATCTGGTGTTAATGCACAAGCACAGTCACTGTGGATTTCTCTGCATTTCCTTATTCTTCTATTCTGGTTCCTATTCCCAAGACTCTGAAAAATGTAAGGGCTTATGGTTTGGGGATTGAGGCAAAACTAAATATGAGTCTTACCCTGTCTCTACCTTTGTCCCATGTGTGATCCTGGGGTGAGTCATTGACTGTTGCTGTTCAGTCACTAAGTTATGTCTGACTCTTTGCAACTCCAGGGATTACAGCATACCAGGCTTCCCTCTCCTTCACTATCTCCCGGAGTTTGCTCAAACTCATAGAATATCCATATACAAAAGGGAATGATAATATTATCAGGTCTACTGTAAAAAATAAAGGCAAATGTTTATTACCTATCAACGTATCTAGATCCTTAACACACTACAATGCATATAGTAATGAATCAATGAAAATGAGTTACTTTTCCCTGCCCTTTTTTAGACCTGAAAGCCCTGCTTTGCTCTTCCCTTCCTGAGTACTGGTCTCCTATACAGACCTCCTGGCATCTCCCTCGCTAAATGCCTGGGTATGCCCAATCACTGGACTGCCCGCATCTGAGTCCTGTTGCCTAGTAGGGTTCTCCATGTACCGTTCCCACCCACTACTTCATTTGTGACCACAGTTCACTCAAGTCTGAACTGTGACTGCAAGTGGGCCCAAGATAAATGAACATCCTCAACTTGTTATTAATTTATCTTCCTTTCCAAAAGATATTCTTCAAGCATATGTTCATGTTAACTTAGAAGGTAAACACTCTCTGAGAAGTGGCTAAGACAGAAAAGAACCATGCATGGCAGCTCTCAATCTTTCTCCTACTGCTCTCAATTATTCAGTTCTGGCCTCAAACAGCTATATTCCTCCCAGCATAACATAAGCCCTGCCATGCCTGCTGTTTATTGATGGCTTTTATATATCAATATAAAAGGGGAAGTTTCAGTCCCTTAGAGGCATGCATCGAGGAAGCTGTCTAGGTAGTCTGTGACTCATGTGGTTACTGAGCATGGCCATAGTCTATTTCGCCCCTTAGATATCCATTCAGATCATTAACCCTTGCCAGACTTTCCCTCTTAACCAACACCCAGTGCCTCTTTAGACCTGAGGATGAAGCAAACTCTGATATTAATTCTTCCACACAAGAAGCCTACATCAGCTCAGTCTTTTTCTTTAGATTCTTGGATGCTGAAGCAGCAAGGTCTAATGGAAACAGCCCATGACTAAGAGAACTATACTTAATTTCCAGTATCATTAATTTGCTATGCTCAGACTGAGTAAGCTTTTATCTCTACTTGGTTCTATTCCTAGTAGAACATCTACTATTTGCTAACATCATGCATAGGTGGGTTTAAATATGTGAGTTTTTGTTGTTCAGCTAAGGCATGTCCAACTCTTTGTGACCTCACAGACTGCAGCATGCCAGGCTCCCCTCTCCTCCACTATCTCCTGTAGTTTGCTCAAATTTATGTCTATTGAGTCAGTGATGCTTCCTAACCATCTCATCCTCTGCTGTCCCCTTCCTTGCTAAATATGCAAGACACCATTTCTAAATATTAAGTGACTCAGAAAAAAAGGCATAAGAAAAACGCTACTCTTATAAACTCTTTACATACCATCCATAAGCTGACTACTCTCAAATTTCTATTTCTAGTCCAAACCTCTTTATACATTCTCTCTCTGCACACACACACACACACACACACACACACACACACACACACACATACTGCTTAACACTTCTACTCAGTACTCCCACTCAGAGGTCTGTGAGACATCTCAACTTCAACATGACCAAAACCGAAAACCCACCCCACCCCTCAAAACTGCTTCTCCTGCAGTCTTCCTCAACTCTGCTGATGGAAGCACCACTGTTCCTGCTGCTCAGGCCAAAACTAATTTTGGGACCACCTTCTCCCCTACTCTGAATGCAGTCCATCAGCAAATGATGTTGGTTCTGCAGTCAGATCATATCCAGAATCTGACCACTTATCACACTGTTCTGAGCTATCATCATCTCTCCCATTGTTGCATTAGACATTAATCTGGTCTTCCTGGTTCTATCCTTCTCTATAGTATCTTCCCAGTATAAGAGTCAGAGGAATTCTTTTAAGACATCCAGTCATATCATCCCACTGCTTAGAACTCCCCAGTGCTCTAGGTCACTGTCGTTATAGTGGCCTACAAGGTCCTATGTGATCTGTCACTGTTTCCTCTCTGTTCTCATCACTTTCTGCTCTCCTCTTGGCTCATCCCACTCCAGGTATACTAGCCTCTTTGCTGTAATCATATCAAGCCTTTGTACTAGCTCTTTCCGTCTGCCTTGGACTCTCTTTCTCCAAATACTGAAGGGACAATTGTTTATATAAAAATCATCTGATAATAACTTAGTGGCTTAACTAGGTAAACACATTTTAACAATTCAATCTGCCTTATGATATACTTATTTTCATGGTTTTACGAATGTTCGTGGTAAATTTATACAATTGTTTTCCAGAAGACGTTTTTCCCTTCAAGTCAGTTTTTTTTTTATCTTTTAATATTTTCATTAAAAACTGTTGTATGGAGAACTAGCCACTTTAACTATAGAGGGAAAAAAGCAATATAAATAATATGGACTGCAAGTAGAATTTTGAACTTACAAGTACATTTTAGGGAAGAAATAAAGCAAGTATATTATTATCTATAATCAGAAACCATATGTGTCTTATCAGATCACATAATTCCCTTGTTCAACAAACATCTCGAGCTCCCTATCATCTACAGATTAAAATGTTATATTTAGTGTGATTTCAAATTCCTTCATGTTGTGGCCATAACCAGTCTCTCCAGTCAATTTTCCCCATTTTAGCTGTAAATACCCTTTGATCCACTTCAACTACGACATGTTCTTAACTAACCTGTTTCCTTGCCTTTCTTTAAAGGGTACCTTTACCAAGAGTTGCTTTCCTGGTTTCCTTTTGCTGAAATTCTATCCATTCCTCAGGGATAGGTTCAAATGATATCTCTCTCCTGAAGTCTCTTCTGACCTCTGAGGGAAATCTCCTTCTCTCCTCTCACTGACCCCAGTGAGAGGAATCTAGTAACATGGAATACTTGACACATTCTACCTTCCACAGAGCCTAGCCCAGAGGAAGAGCTTGTTAAATTCAACCATGCAATTCTTTTAACCTTACTAATGCAACCTAACTGTGGAAAGTTAGGTAATTGACCCTATTCCTTAAAAAAGAGAGATAATAATATATGCTATCACAATTATTTGGACATTCTGCCTAGATTTTTATTTTTTAAGTCTCTGTCCCGTGCTTTTAAATAAATTTTTCTGTTATTGGATTAAGCAAAAAACAAAAAAAATTCAACCATGCAATATCTGAAAGAAAAATAAACACCTATATGAAAAGATGTTCACAGGAGCATTATTTACAGTTGCCAAGACATGGAGACAACCTAAGTGCCCACTGACAGACGAATGGATAAAGAAACTGTTGTACACAATGGAATACTACTCAACCATAAAAAAGAACAAAATTTTGCCATCTGCCACAACATGGATGGACCTGGAGGGCATTATGCTAAGCAAAGTAAGTCAGAGAAAGATAAATACTGTATGATATCACTTATATGTGGAATCTAAAAATACAACAAACTAGTGAATATAACATAAAAGAAACAAACTTACAGACACAGAGGATAAACCAGTGGGGCAGTGGCATTACAGGGATGGAGGGAGTGGAAGGTAAATACTACCGTCTCTAAGACAGGCTCAAAAATGTATTGAACAATACAGGAAATATGGCCACTATTCTGTAATAACTATAAATGGAAAGTAATCTTTAAAAATTACATATACTTTTTAAATTAAACAAACAGTTTTTAAACAGTCAACCATACACACACATGTGTTACAGCATTGAGAGTGTGCACTCAGTTGCTTCAGTCACGTCTGCCTCTTTCTGGCCCCATGGACTGGAGCTCCTCTGTCTATGGGATTCTCCAGGCAAAAACACAGCAGTATGCTGCTATGCCTTCCTCCAGGAGATCTTCCTGACCCAGGGACCAAACCTGCATCTCTTGCATTGCAGGCTTTATGCACTGAGCCACCTGGAAAGCCCTTGTTACAACATAAAGTAACATAAGAATAAAATATAACTGAGAATATAGTATAGCCAACGTAACTAAAATTGTGAAATCTCTATCTCTTCTACAGAAAAAAAAGAACCAGTGCTATTCATTCAGGAATATGAAAGTAGAAGTTTCTCCTGAAAGGAAACAAAAATAAAAATTAATGCAGTATTTTTAATTGTAGTACTCAAAAAATCAGAAATATCTAAGAAATTTTTGGTTGTATTTTACATTTAACCATAAAAGTACTTATTTTGCATAATATATATATATATATATACACACTTTGTGTGTGTATTATGTCTGTATATATACATATTTTATGTATATACCAAGTTAATCTTATCATAATATTGTCACTAAGACACTCTTATCCTCACTCTGAAGCTACTCTGCCATTCCCTCAAATGAAAAATAAGAAAGGATCAAAAGGCTGAGGAGGTTGTACATATCTCTCTCACATCTGTGTTAAATTGGCAATGAGCTTAGCACTGGGGGTTTATGAATATGGATTGCTGGGTTGTGACAGCTGAATGAAAACATGATGTAGTGACACAATTCAATCCTTATCAGTGGCTCAAAGAGAACCTCTGTCTTAAAACGACTAATTACAAAGTCAGTTATTATCTATTATAGCGTCTATTAACTGTTTCCAATAAGACCCTAATACCATTCTGGCAGAAAATCACTTGCAAGATGAAAGTCTGGAAGAAAATAAATTTAGACATTTAATGCTGTTTGCATTTCATCCTAAAGCTTCTGGCTTACAAATGCTCTATGGGCCATTACATTTTGATCACTTCAAGCATATTCCATTACTACTTTATACAAAAGACCTTTAATATGTGCAGAAAAGAAACATATTTTATAATATTTGAAAAGATGTTTCCTTCTCTTCTAAGACGACAAACATCAGAGGACAGAAAATTGCAAAAATTTGTGGGCTTCCATTTCTTATTTTTATATATTTTAAAAATGAAAAGCACCAGAACTAATACTGTCAATATTAAAAATAAAAATGTTGCTGCATTTTGCCTTATGAACAGAAACTCATTTGCCTTTGAATACAGAACAGATTAAATAGCCTGAGGAACAAACATATTACTCTGAAAATGAAATCAACTCAGTTTATTTGCCACAAAATTTCATCAGCATGATGTGTCCAACTACTGATTCTTCCTTAAAGTGCCACTAGCCCTGAGTACCAAATAGAGACTATCTAAAAACACATTATAATCTACATTCAAAAAAATCTCTATAAAAACATGATCCTCAAACTATTTTTCATTACATATATTAATTCCATTATGACATGGTTTTATGTGGTTTTCAAATATTAAGGCAGCCATTTCAATAACAACATCCCCAAACCAACAATAGCTGAAAAATAAATCCCACTGACATGTAAAAGAAATGACTGGAGGTCAAGATTCCTTGAGATAGAGGGAATGAATCCATAGCAATGAACTGGACAAAGAAATCTTATAATGAGACCAGGAACAAATAGACTCCAGTTAGCCTTGTGAGAGGTAGAGAGAGATCACTCACGCCTTACCTATTTTCTCTAACAGCTACCCAAAAGGGGCACAAGAGGAAGGCTATGGCTGTCCACGAGTGTCAGTCTCTAGAGAGGCACTGCTAAATGAGCCTCACTCACTCTTTCCTGCTTCTGTAAGTCTCTATTAAATGGCTGACCTAGAATATCTCTAACAGCATTTTACCCTCAAATGTAGTTGTCACCTCCGTCCCTCCTCCTCCTCTTCACCATCATCATGATCATCACAGCTAAACAACATTTGACTACTACATGCCAGGTGCTGCGGTAAGTCTTACAAGAATTAACTTATTTAATCATTTCAATATCCTTATGAAATCAGTACTATAAACACATGCTTGCATCCACGAGAATGCTGAAACAAAGAGGTGAGGGTGGGTTGAGAAACACACTTTACATGGCATGGAAAAGGTGGCTGTAAGAAATGGAAGCCATGCTCCTCATCCCAAACGCACTTCGTTCATCTCCTGGAAGACCCGACAGGGTGGTAGGGGCTTGACTTCTCTCGGAATGCAGTGGCACAGTGGTACTCTCAAACCCCAAGTGTGTGAGTGCAGACTCTCGGGTGTCTGCCCAGCATTTAACCTGTTGTCTGCAGCACCAATTATCACAGCCCTTTTTAAAGAAAAGATCATTATTATTACTCCTCTTTTTCATTTTATTTGGCCTTGTACTTTTGGCTATGTACTTTTGTTCCTTGGGGACAAAGAGAGCAGAAAGAATGGCCTTCAGGGAGGACTAAATGCAGGGTGATGGAGGACTAAATAGAAGATCACAATAATAAGGTCAGAAAGCCCTGGATCAGCCCACCTCCGAAAACAGAGGGAGCATGCTCTGGCAAACTCCCTCCCACCTTTGTTTCTATCTGAAAGGAGGGTGAAAACTGAGTATGATCTGGGGATTATGACAGGAGCAGAGAACCTATTACATGCAAAATTTAATGATGTATTAAAACATTTTTGAGGGTTTTTAAAAATGTTCTTTGCTGGCTGGAAGAGGAATCCAGCATCTCTGTGAAAGTCTATTATGATATATTTATATTACAGATTCACAGAATCAGATGAGCCACAAGGAGTCTAAGCCTTATCTTTCCAGCACCACCAATAATAAAAGGAGAGCCACTGAGGTTTTTCCCTCCTTTAAATTCCTCCTAGGAGATAAAATAGATGCAGTCAAATGTGTCTGTGAACTTCTTATTTTTAAAATTAAGCCCTTTGGAAGTAAGTTTAAACATCAGTGTTTGGGGAATATAACTCTTTTGTTTCTGCCCCTCAACAGTCCCTTTCCTTTATGCCTCAGGGTTGTCTCTTTCTTTTCCTTTCTCAGTCTCTGTCTCTGTCTCTCACCAGCATTTCTGAAAACACTGACAACTGGGATAAAATCTCACATATCTTATTTGGGTGAAATCCCTTCGTGAGACTTGGAGACCTTGGTTCAGAATAAGCACCTGAGGTGAGGTCCTGAACAACAATTTTGAAACTGCCTTAAGTTTGTTCAATTTATGCTAAACACAAATTCTTTACTAGTGATCTTGAATATAAAGGAGAAAAATAGGGTTTTACAATTATTTACCCTACTTTTAGTCCCAAGTGAAGTTAAAGCAATAATGATTTTTTCCTGTCATCCACTTTTGGCTTTCATAACGTGATTCTGAAGTTTCAAAAATTCCTACAAATAATGATAAAATTGTTTAGTTTCTAAAACCAAAAATACTTATTTTCTTTATAAACAGCACTTTATTATAATTGAGAGAACTGTTGCCAAGAATTATTGGTATTTGTGATTTATCTCTACCCTTACTTTTCATGTGTTACTTTTATATGAGGTTGGATGATACTCAAACATGAAAATTTCATATAGTTGGTCCTGTACTCAATAAATTATTAAAGTGATATGAATAAGAATGTGATATTCAGCTTTTCAGCAATTTCTACCCTTCTGTTCTTTATTTTTTTAAACAAAAGACTACCTTGTCTATAACTCATCATAACTTTAAAATTTAAGCAAAAATTAGCTTTAAAAGAAAGCATTTTGGGGGACTTATTAACTCTAACCTTTTCAAAGAAGTTCTAAGAAAGTTTCCTTTAACATATGGATGTTAATGAAGGTTTTCTAGGGGGAAAGATAAGCCTAGTAATCTTATAAGCATATACAGGTAAATATGTTATAGTAAAATGCACAGATGCCTAGGGAATAAGTACACATGTAATATTTTTCCTGAATAATTGGATGTTTAAAGAATTTACACAATTAAAAGGGCCTGCAGTTATTTTGTTTTTGTTACTCTATCTTGGATATTTTTTAACATGAAGTGCCCCCACAATTCCTCCAAAATGTGGTTTTGACTAGCGTAACTAAAGAAAATCTGAGCTCGTGTAACAAATCACAGGATAACCCTGAATAGTGTCCCAAGTTATACAGAACATAAAGGTATGCTTTTGTTTGCAACTTAACATATTGATAATATACTATTACAAATTTTCAACATGGTAACTGTCTGTAATATATATCTATATGCTATGTGACAGAGATGTATCATATATCTCTTAGGCTTGCAGATTGACTAAATCAACATTAATAATCAACAACTAACAGAACTGCTAATAGACACAGTTAAACTAAATGTAGCTGTAGAAATATTTTCTTTTTTACAAAAAGGGCATTTTCATAGTATTCTCATTTGGCATTTCGGTATGTTCACTTCAATTCACTTAACTAATTACAAGCAACTGTGCTAACATCAAAGCATCCATTTAAATACATACTGAGGTCATTACACATATGGCATACATATGGAAAAAATAAACTATGAAATTCTACAATTAACTTAGATAAGACAAATAGAATATTCTCATTTACTTTATAGTCAGACTAATCAGACCTAGTTTGTGTGTCTGTGTGTCTGTGTGTATGTATGTGCATGTGTCCTGCCCAGCTCATTCATTCACTAAACGAATATTTACTAAGTGCTACTACTCGATACTGGTAATATAATGTGAACCATCTGGATGTTTATAAAAACCGTTTTTGAGTAACTGTTCTTGTCCACTTGCAGAATCATCCTTATTCCATATTTTAAAATCTAAACCACAAACTCCAAAATTGCTACCATTGAAATTCACAAAATAATGTTAAGTAAATGATGTGACAGAGAAATGTTCATGTGCAGGCACAGCTAGTGGCTCTTCTAAATAAGCTAAAACAAAATGCTTTTCTAAGAATTTTAGATAAGAATAATAACTTTAGATAAGAAAATAACTTAAATGACATTTACATTAACAGATGCTATCTGATAGTTCTTTGATAAGTTATAAAAGAATAAATGTATAACTAATTTATATAACATCAAATTATAATTACATATACTATTTCTCTGATGTGTACAAAATGGAAAATGTCACATATTTTACAACATTTAGTATGAGCCTTAAACTCCTTTTTAAAATACTAAAATCTCTTGTACTTTACTATAAATTTGCATTTTCACTACAACCATAAGACAGCTTTTCCAAAGATGAAGATAAAGAAAAACTCCAGGTGTGAATAACTATCAAGAAACATGTTAGGCTTAGTAACACAGGGAAAAGCTAAGTGAACTGTTACGCAAAAACAGTTTAAATGAGAGGAGTTTGTAAAGGACTAAATGTGTTTTGCACTTGTAGTATTCCTTATTTTCTGGTATAAGATTTCTAAGAAAATCTTAACCTAGCCTTAGTGCATATTTGTTTTTGATTTGTTGGGGTGTTTTTCTTGAGAAAATTGATATAAATTCTTAAGTTGAAGATTTCGGGAAAAAAGCCTGGCTAAAAGGCAAGCTTGCACATAGATACATTTTTATAAACTTGTATGTTTTATTTGAAAGTATTTATATACAGAAATGCTTATCTAAGATATAATTCTAAACAGAATTTTCAAATATCAGTTATAATATCTTTCAACACACATGGGACTCATATTCTACAAGTACTCACTAAGTATTACTTTTTAGTCAAATAATGAGTATCTGGTAGAATCATGAGCCAAACTAAATTCTCCCAAAGATTATTTTACTTTATTAAGTAAAACTTCCAGTCACCTGAGAAACTTCTTAAAATTCAGATTACTAGGTTTTCCCTTCCCCTACTTGACTCCATCAGGGATTCTGTTTCTATAGGATTGGTATAAAGCCCAGGAATTAGCAGGTCTAACAAGTTTCCAACCCAGTAAATTCTGTGTAGGTGGTTATGAAACAGACCAATTACAGCGATATGAAAAGCTCCAGATTGATACCTCATGGGAAATAGAATTTCTAGTGAAGGCTATCCACAGAACTAAAAATTATAATTGAAACTATATTAAGAATTCCACTACAGTAAAAAGCTACTTTGCCTTTTATTACACTGCAACTTCCTCCTAGTGCAAATGATGTTTAACAAAATGAGGATGTAATGGGACACCTGTTCTTAGGAGATCTCAAATGTGCAGTGACTTTTCTCTTACTGATGAGGACAGAAATGAATCTAAAATGAGGATTAGCAGCCAAGGCAGTAGATTTGGAGCAACGACTTAAGAGCAATGTCAGAGCCTGTGGAGACTTTTAGGCAAATGGAGACTCCACTATATGTCCTGACTCTGGATCAGTAATAAAGAAAAATAGCTAGCTATTTCCTGAACTTGGCAAACATTCTTCAAAATGTTACATAAGGTATGGAATCAATACCAACAAAAATAAGGGGAGAGAAGATAGCAGAAATTAAGTTACTATATCTTGTAGGAAACCCTTTCTGGAAGCTATAGTGCACCCTCTCTTTTCTGATTGCTACTAAGTCATTGGAGAAGGCGGCACTGGTGACCCACTCCAGTACTCTTGCCTGGAAAATCCCATGGAC
>ML664200.1:4641657-4742231 GCA_007570785.1 Antilocapra americana | reverse complement strand
TGGTGGGCTGCCATCTATGGGGTCGCACAGAGTCAGACACGACTGAGCAACTGAACTGAGTAGGTCATTAGAATTTCCAGAATTTACTAATGGAGCAACATGAGATTAAAGGTCTGCGGTTGCTGGAATTTTACTATCAGAAGTGGTTATAGTACTACTATTACCCATGAGACAGAGAAATAGTGGCTCAAGAACCACATGTTGAATACATTTTTCAATACCATGGCTGAAGAACTGAGCTCACATCCAGGGTTAGATGCTCTCACTACCTATTTTTCTATCTTGAGCTTCAACTCTTTTCTAAAGGTACCTGGATTCTACATTTTTCATTTGGAATAAGCTTCTTGGTGGAAAAGTGAAAACGGAATTTGGATAGCTAGACTTCCCCACCATTTTCCAATATCATATGGTTGAGTGTGGTTATTTTTGGTAGTTATGTTCTAGAAAGCCACCACAAACACTGAATTAACAAATACTGAACCACTGTTGCCAGAGAACAGATAGGTTTAGGTTTCTTTGAGATTCTCATCACAACATTTTCATCAATCCATCATTATATAGCTTTGTTTTATGCATGCTCCTGTTTAAAGACGACCTTATTTAACAGGTATTATCGATTCATTAACATTTAATTTAGGGCCAGCACACTAGGACTCATGTCTGAGTCAAGCTTATCTTTTCAGCACCTTAGTACTACCACTTGGGAACCATTTAATATAGCAAAATTGCCTAGGAAAAAAAAACACAAAAATGCAAGAGATTACACAAATAGACTGTGAGAAGGACACTTGTTTATAGTATGAGGGCTGAAACAAGATGACAGAGCACAACCTCAGCTGGGAAAATGCAAGCCTGGCAGTTCTGAGAATGACTGCAAAAGAGGAGCAAGTATTGATTTGGGGGGTTACCAATAATTTTTATCAAATAGACAAAGTTGTAAACATGGAATCTATGAAAAATGAAGATTGACTTATCATCGGCCCCATGCCAAGGCCCATCCATTGCTTACTTCTGCCATGCAGAGTACAACAGACTGGGAGGGTTAAACAACAGACATGCAATTCCTCACAGGGCTGGAGGCTGGAAGTCCAAGGTCAAGGTGTCAACAGGTTTTGTTTCTATTTCTTCTGGGCCCTCTCCTAGGCTTGCAGATGGCCTCCTTCAAACCGTGTCCAAAGTTGTGTCCAAACTTCCAAACTGTGTCCAAAGTTGTGTCCAAACTTCCCCTTCTGATAATAACCTCAGTCATAGAAGAGTAGGTCCCACCCAAAAAATCTCATTTTAAGATAACAACCTTTTTAAAGGCAATTCTACAAATACAGTCTTATTCTGAGATGCTAAGAATTAGGACTTCAACTTGTCAATTTGGAAGGAGAAGCCATCAATGCCTCTCTAACACATATCAGTTTTCTCCAAGCTTCAGTTCACTTCAGTCTTGGACCTCCCTCAAGCATTCTTCAGGGTATATGCTTCCTCGTGTGCCTCTCTCTTTTGCCTTTTTTCAAGTTGATAAGGGCTGTCTCCCCTTTATTCCTTATTATAACAAGTTATAATTTATCATTAGAATCAACTCCTTAGAGACCCCTGTCCCTCTTGAGTCTTACAAAATTCCCTTTTGGAGTCTGTGCTCAAAAGATTAGAACCCTTACATAGTTTCACTGCCTCTTAAACACTTATTATATTAGAAGGCATAGGAAGAATTCACCAGAATTTCATCCAGTCCTCCACAAACTGCCTAGAAATCACCTTTCCAGGCTTTCCCACAATTCCATGCTCCTGCATACCTCTATATTTCTGAGAAGATGAACTCAAGGATTGTTTTCCAAGTTTCAGGCCTTTATTCTCACTGTTCTTTACCCAGAACTCCTCTCTTCTCCATCTCTCCCTGTTGAAATCCCTCCAGTTCCTCAAGGTCTTATCTAAATGTCCCTCCTTCAGGAAAAAAGAAAGAAAGAGAAGTTGCTCAGTCGTGTCTGACTCTTTGTGACCCCATGGACTGTAGCTGACCAGGCTCGTTTGTCCATGGGATTTTCCAGACAATAACTGAAATGGGTTGCCATTTCCTTCTTCAGGGGATCTTTCTCATCCAAGGATTGAACCCGGGTCTCCCACACTGCAGGCAGACTTTTTACCATCTGAGCCACCAGGGATGCTCCCTACAATTCTTATCACCAACTCCAATGTGTGGGGGGATTTTCTCATGCCATCAAGCAATTCTCTGACACCACACCAATGGAGAGTCCTACAATTCAACTCAGTTCTGACACTGTCCACCCAGAGACAGCAGCACATTCCATAGATTAAGGGCTCAGTCCCACAAGACGGCCTCCCAGTTCAGAAGCCAATCACAGGTGCAGGCACAGGTCCTTCTAACCAAAGCACATATATTCAAGCATCATATATCCAAGGTTGCCACATCTCCCTCTTTGGGTCTGATTAATTTGCTAGTGAGGCTCACATTAGTGGTTTATTACAAAGGCTATTAAAGGATGAACCAACAGCCAGATGGAAGAAATGCTAGGAGTGAAGCATGTGGGAAGAAACACAGAGCTTCAGTGCTCTACAAGTGTCCCACTCTCCCCAAATCTCTATGTGTTCACCAATATGAAAGCTCTCCAAACCCCATCCTTTGGGGATTTTATGCAGGCTCAGTTTATATGTATGACTGATGAGATCACTGGCTGTAACTCAATCTTTAGTCCCTTTCTCCTCCCAGGAGGGAGGGGTGGAGGCTGAAAGATCTAACCCTCTAATCATGTTGCTGGTCCCACTGGCAACCTGTCCTCATCCTTAGGTGCCGTCTAAAAGTCACTCATTATAATAACAAATGACATGTTTAATAGCTCTCATCACTTAGGAAATCCCAAGGATTTTAGGAGTTCTGTGCCAGAAACAGGGATGAAGAACAAATACACGTTTTTGATTATAAATCACACTATTACCTCATGCCTAATAAAAGGATTATTATCAAAAAGGCAAAAAATTACAAGTATTGGTCAGGATGTAGAGAAAAGACCACTCTTATGCACTACTGCTAGAAATTTAAGCTGGTGCAGCCACTATGGAAAACAGTATGGAGATTCCTCAAAAAATTAAGAACAGAATTACCACATGATCCAGTTATTCCACTTCTGGGTATTCATCCAAGAAAAACAAAAACAGTAACTTAAAAAGATATATGCACCCTATGTTCATCACAGTTTTATTTACAATAGCCAAGATACAGAAACAATCTAGGTTCCTATCAACAAATGAATGGATAAAGAACATGTGGTATATATGCATACATACAAATGGAATACTATTCAATCATAAAAGATGAGGTCTTGTCATCTGCAACACGGATGGACCTAAGAGTATTATGCTAAGTACAATAAATCAGATAGAAAAAAACAAATACTATATGACTTCACCCATGTGTAAAAACAAACAAAAACAGAGTGACCAAAATAAAAACAAACAAAAAACAAGTGAATAAAAATAAACCGAACAAAAGCAAACAGACAGATATGGAGAACAGAATAGTAGTTAACAGAGGTGGGTGTGAGAAGGGTGCAAATGGATAAACAGGATCAAATGCATGTTGACAGATGAAACCTAAATTTTTGGTGGTGAGCAGTGGATATAAAAGTAGAAATATAATGATATACACATGAAACATGTAATGTATAAACCTATGTTTCCTCAATAAAAACCAAAATTTTTAAAAACTACAATATCACATTCCATATCCATCGAAGCCTTCATTCTCCTTCCTGAGAGCTGCAATCACTCTCAGCTATGTAAAGCTCACCATCTTCTACCTTGAAATATTTTTGTGCATACATCTGATATCCCTTGGTAGATTATAAGCTTCTTGGAACTAGTGGCAATGATTGATCACATCCCTATACCACTGATTACAGTACCTAACAGACTAAGTATATTTTAAGGAAATATACTTGGCTCTAAGTATGATTTTGAATTAGAATTAAGTGAATACAGTCAAAGGCCCCCATGACTCCTGTATCTTGCTTTTCTGCCAGCTATGAGAACATCATCTATGCCTGCCATCTAGCAGGTTAATCATTAATTCTCACAGGAAATCATACCTCTGTGTCTTCCCTTGATCCTACCCCAAAGGTCTCCAACATGCTTCCTCCTTCCACACTGCACTACTTGCCCTTCTCCTCCTACACAGCTCCCTCAGAGTGGCCTCCGGGCAAGGCAGAGAGACAGAAGTGAAAAGAAGTGATAAGGGAAGGGAGGGCAATAGAAAGCACAATATGAAATGAGATACCATTGTGGGCAACTGACAGTCTTGTGGAATACTTTGGGAAACAGTATAGAACACTTGCCTCAAAATTACCCTCCTTGAGGGTGAAGGGAGCTGAGGTATTTATACACTGATTTCCGTCTTTCACTGTGAAGGCTGCTCCTGGGGGAATTAGCTCCTGCCTTCAGTGAACTTGGGCATGAGTGAAGTGACCTTCCAGAAAAAGTCCTTTAGATCAGAGATGCAGATTTTGCAGTTAGAAGCATACTGGAGCACAATCAAACGCCAAGGTTTAAGGACATGGGCAGTGGTGTGTTGCTAAATGTGCAACAACTGCCTCTCTGGGGCAGAAGATTCTGGTATTTTATAAATATTACAAACTCCCATCATGGCTCATGTCAAGGCACCAGCTGCTACCTCACTGAGAGAACTGATTTGGGAAGGGAAACAGCAGCACACCATTACTTCACCATTGGGTATTTTCCCCAAAGAGATGTAAACAATAATAAAATGAAGTAAAGCAATTAGGAAGTAATGAGATTTGAATGTGTATTACTTTCACTTTTAATATTATTTATATACTGATAAATCCCTTGTAGCTCAACTGGTAAAGAATCCAACTGCAATGTGGGAGACCTGGGTCTGATCCCTGGGTTGGGAAGATCGCCTGGAGAAAGGAAAGGCTACTCGCTCCAGTATTCTGGCCTAGAGAATTCCACGAACTGTATAGTCCATGGGGTTGCAAAGAGTGGGGCACAACTGAGTGACTTTCACTTCACACTTCACTGATAATTCTATATAATTTAATTTTTAATAATCACTATGCTTAACACTGACTCACAAAGTTCCTGAAAATATAAAACAGGGCATTTGTGAGCTGATGGGTATGGGATGGCACTAAAGTATCACTTGCAACATCTGTTCTTTTTGAACAAATTACACCTTTTCTATGTTGTATTTCAAGCATGAATTTTATTCCACCTGTATGGCAATGAGCAGAATTGTTTAAAAGTCCAGATGGTCTGGGAACTAGCAGGAGATGGATCCTACTCTCCTCAGGAGGAGAGACTGCAGTCAAGCTCAGTTTCCCTATGTGCACACATGTGATATCCTTTGAAAGGTTATAAGCTTCTTGGAACTAGTGGCAATGATTCATCACATCCCTATAGGATGTGATGTTTCCTCTATCAGCATGCTCATCTTTAGGATGAGGAGCTTCCTCCTCCAGTCAGGGCTGCAACACTCTGTGAACCCAACAATTCCAGAGGCTGGGCAAGTGACTTTCCAGATAACTCTGGTTTCTGATTGCCCAGCCCCAAGCAGACTTATTATCCTGCCATTGGCAAGATTGCTTATTTCCCCTCTCTCTTGCTCTATAAAAAGGGAAAAACCACAGGGAGGTGAGGGTCCCTCCACTGAAACATAGACCCTGGTCCCTGTCTACCTCTCCTGGCAATGACAAGAGAGTGCACAAATTTTCTGTCTGTGGCTCTTTGTCCTTTAAGTTTTCTCAGTAATGGCTATTTATTCATCCAAAACATCACATTGTGGAATTTGTCCTACAGCCTTCAGGACAGTGGTGAGCACAAAGGGATTCACCCTGCAGGACACACTTCCAAATCTCAATAATAGCTAGAAAATAAATTATTGTCTAGTATTAAAATTTCATATTCACTCTGTGTAACTTTTCCACTGTGGTTATTTCTACTTCACACCTGGTTAAAATTGCAAAATCTATCTTTTGGTTTATTTGTTTCTCAGATTTATGTAGACAATTGTCTCTTACTTCTTCATATTCAACGAAAATCACATGTGCCTGCTAGACACATTGTTTCTTATCTCCATGAGATATACTTTATCCTTTGCCAGGAGCCCATTATTCTCGTAGCTTAAGCCATAGGCAGGAACCCAAATCCTGTTTTTCAGTACTTATCTATGTAACCAGATGATCATATCCTATATTCCCCTCTTTCTTCCAAATTCAGCTTCCAAAGATAGCCCAGCTTCCCAGCTCGGAATCACAACTTCCAAAGGTGAGGTGGAGCGTACGTGTAATCAATGTGTCTATCAAGCACCTGGAGCTGGAATACACTGTGCCCACACATTGGCAGACATCAGCATCTCTTCCTGTTGCTAGGCAACCATGATGACTGGCAGCACATGTGTGCTCCTACTATTCCACCTGGTGGCAGTGGCGCACTTATTCACTGGATCTGAGGTCAGAAGGGCTGGCAACAGCAAGAAAGGACACTTCACTAATTTGGGATTCCCATTAAACTCAGACATAAAGGGATTTCCAGATGGCAATGAGAAGAATGTTCACCACACCTGCACCTAGGCAGCATCACAATCTCTGAAGAAGCAACCATCCTGGGAGGTATCCCACAGAGAACAGCATTTTTACCCATTTGCTGTTAACACATAACCACCAGAGTCTGAAATGCAGACATCTCTAACCACAGTGACTATATAAGAAGAGAAGAACATCAACATGACTTGTTTATTTCTCCAGCATAACACAAAAGAGTGCTCAGTAAATGTCTGATTATACGTGAATGAAATTTCTCTGCCTCCTCAGTATTTATGTTAAAGTACATTCCAGTTTCCCTAGTTCTGGGCTTTTAGTTGTTCTATAATCGTATTTTATAAATGATCAAATGTCCTCATCTTTTGCCTTCAAACTACTGCCTCTCTTCCTTCACCTCTTACTGACTGTTCAATTAACTGCAATCTGGCATCGACCCCAACTACTCAGCTAGCATGGCTCTCACTAAAGTCACTATTGGCCTCCATGTTGCTAAATCCAAAGGCATTTTTCTGTTTCCATCTTACTTGACCTCTCTGTACTATTCTATTCTTTCTTCTTTCTGTCTCTCTGAGCCTCATTTTCTGGTTTTCGCCTACCTGGCTAGAAACTTCTTCTCATCCATTTTTAGTCAGCTATTCTCAACCTCTAAAGCAATACACTTTAAGCTTCTGTCCTGGGCTTTGTCCAATTCTTGTTCGATCTTCTATGCCCAGATTGCATCGGCATCTCCTAACATCTACATCCACTGGGATCCCAAGCTTTGCTCCTCTAAGCTCCAGTAGATCCCCCTAAGTCCAGACAGCTACTCAGCATCACTACTTGAATGTCTCAAAGACATTCAAACACAATCTGTCCAAAACTGAGTGCATAACTGATTTCTGTAACAAATATTTGGTGAGTACCTACTATGCCAGACACTGTTCTGGAGCTGAACAACATCAGTGAATGAGACTGTGCCCCTGATGTTAGTAAGCACAAAACACTCTCCATCTCCTCATCTCCAATTTGATCCTTTCTCAGTGTTCCCCATGTTCCTAAATGGTACAGCCATACAACCTGATGCAAATACAAGGACTGGAATCATTTTAAAATCTTTCTGCTCTTCATGCACCCAGTCACGATACTGCCAATTTTCTCTCTTCAGTGTATCTAAAGTCTGTCCATATCTCAAGTCTGTTCATTCACCCTATTCCATACTTCTATCATCCTCACATTTATTGCTCCAATCACCTCTTAATTGGTCTTTCAGCATTCACGCTAGCCACCTCTCCACACAGCAGCCAGAGGGTCTCTTTAAGAGGTAGATCTGATCATGGGACTCATTCATACCTCCAATTTAAAACTTCTCTTTAGCTCCTTTTTTTCTTTGGATACAGAAAAACACAACAAGCAATGGGCTACAAACCCTTTAAATGCTAAGCCTCATCTTGAACAATATATCCCTACCCTGTCTGTTCTAACTACACTTAACTTTCCTTCCTCCCATCACAGGATCTGTGTGCCTGCTGCTGCTATTCCCTTTACTGTGAACATTCTTACACCACACACACACATACACACAACCTCTAAATGGTAAAATTTTATTTTTTCTTCAAACTTAGCAGATAAACCTTCCCTAAATTTCTCTATGTTTATTAGGTTTACAACTATATGCTTGCTTTGAACTATTTCCACTGTTATCTGTCAAGCAATGAAAGTCATCAAAGGTTTATACACATTCTATTCCATTTTCCCTTTAAAAAGTTACCTACCATGCTCCATCTCAAGCTGTTTCTAATACCTTTAAGATTATTTTGCTAATTGTTCTTTTTTCCCCTGTGGGTTTCAATCCATTACAGATATGTTTATGTGTGCATTTATTGTCCTTAGCCTCAAATCTGGTTTTGTAAGTAAATGACATGTACATAATTAACTAAATAACCATATGAAAATGTCTCATGGAAATGGGCACTGAAGATATTTTTAATTAATCAATTAACTGGACATCATAAAACCTGGTCTCTAATTACTGCTCACACTAACTTCACAAGGAAGATCAACTTAATTTTAAAATAAGAAAATATAAAAAATAAATAAATAAAATAAGAAGATATAGAGAGACTACACAGTGGACACCTGCAGGCCAAATGTGGCCATGGATATGTTTTGTTAGCACAGCACAGTGCTTGAATAAACTTTTGAACTTGGTGTCTTTATTTGGGGCCTATACCCTCTAGATTGTGTAATAACTGTCACTTCCTTTTACCCTACCCTTGATAACATGGGTACTGCTGGCCCCGGAAAATATGTAAGTTTGAGAATCCAAAAATTTTATGATCTCTAAAGTCCTTTTCAACTACAAAAAGTCATTTATGTCCTTATAATATAAGAAATATTTTGGAAAGAAATACAAGAAATAATGAGAAAAACTGGATTTGGTTGACAGCAAAATAGAGAGCAAATAATAAACAACAGGTAAAGCTCAAAGTTAATATCTAGGTACTAAGAGATACAAAAATATTCTGCCAAATTATTTCCAAAAGAGGAAAGAACAGCTTAAGGCTTAAGGCTTATAACATCTGGAAATCAGAATTCTAGCACAGGGATTAAAAGACACATGTTAAAATGGCCTCATCCTAAGAGGCTCAAAACCGCACGTTATTTGTCCATATTATATAAAACACAGCACAATCTGCCAGTCTCAATAGTCTCTGCTCAGTAACAAGGCTCAGAATAGAACCAGAGGTAAATAGAGAGATACATTTGGCAATGAGAAACAGACCTCCCTCCTCACCCTCATTGACCCTCACTTTTGTGAATGGATTATTCCTTATTTTATTAAAATTTCACTGCCTTCATGCAAAAGCTACTTTAGAAAATCTCTAGTTCCTGAAATTATAAAAACTATGTCTCCCAGAAATAGTAACCAAAAGATCAAAGGTATCTTTAAAGCCTGAAACAGCCAACTATAAATGCTTTGAAATGTATAATTTTGATTCCAATTTATTTATAGCCTTCCTTAAATCTCATGAGTGGACACTGATTTTTCTCTAAAAGAGTTATATGGATGCTTTGAAAAGTGATAATAAAAAGAAAATATATCATTACTTTCCCAAATTTTCATGAGCTTAAAAAGACATTATCCTTAAGTTTTATAAGCCTTACTGTCCCAAAGAAACTTTTAAAAAATCAGTAAGGTATGGCAAAACCAACACAATAAAGTAAAGAAAATTTAAAAAATAAATAAATAAAAAATCAGTAAGAAACAATTTTACAGTTTTATTTTCTACATAAAAGAAATAGAAAATAAATTAACATGTCCAATAGACATATGAAAACATTAGCCTTCATTAATAAAGAAAACCTGAACAGTGGACAGATATAATTTTCTGTCTATCGAGAAGGCAAAGATACACACACATACACACACGCACATGAGCACACGCACACACACACACACAAACACCCAATACTGGAATATGAGCATTCATAAACTCTGGTGGACTGCTATAACCATTCTGTGGAGTAATTTGTCAATGTGTATCAAGAGCTTTAAAGTATTCATGGTCTTTGATCTAGTAATTACATACCTAGAAGTGTATCCTAAGGAAATAATCAAAGATGCAGTCAGACATTTATGTTCAATACTATTTATAATAACTAAAAACTGAAACAGCTTAAATATCCAATATTCAAAGAATAGTTGAATAAATTATTGTTCTTGAGGAATATGTAGTGTCATGGGACATATTTGGTAATAAAATGTTAAGTAGAAAAAGCAGGATGCCAATCTCCAGATAACAGTGGGATCCAACTCTGTTTAAAGTATATTTAAAAATGCTCTGCTTGCTGATCCAGGTGAAGTTATACAAGTGTATTCAGTTTGTGAAAAGCTCAATAATTTATACATTTATGCTATTCTTTACTTTTTGCCAGCATGATATACATCATGCATGCATGTGTGTGTGTGTGTGTGTGTGTGTGTGTGTTAAGTTGGTTCAGTCATATCTGACTCTGTGACCCTATGGACTATATAGACCACCACGCTCCTCTGTCCATGCGATTCTTCAGGCAGGAATACTGGGGTGGGTTGCCATGCCCTCCTCCAGAGGATCTTCCTGACCCAGGGATCAAACCTGCGTCTCTATGTACCCTGCACTGACAGGTGGGTTCTTTACCATTAGCACCACCTGGGAAGCCCTGATATATATCAATATTTATCTAGTGTTGATTTATTATGTCTGATACAAACATCAGTCAAAAAAGCAGAAGGAAATTTAAAAAAAATTTAAATCACTCAATATTTGCCTTGGTAATTTACCTGGGTTGGAGGAAGGCCTATCTAGAAAGCAAAAAAAAAAAAAAAAGACTGTAACAATTAAATGAAATTATATGAACTTTTTTGAAAATTATACGGTACATGTTGTGTGTTCCAAACTGTTAGATTTATTACTTAACCTTTAAAACTACCATTTCAACAGGACTTGAAAGCTTACTGAGAACGAGGAAACCAGAATTGAAAGAGCCACGTGTACCCCAATGTTTATCGCTGCTTTATTTACAATAGCCAGGACATGGAAGCAACCTAGATGCCCATCAACTGACGAATGGATAAGAAAGCTGTGGTACATATACACAATGGAATATTACTAAGCATTAAAAAAAAATTCATTTGAATCAGTTCTACTCAGATGGACGAAACTGGAGCCCATTATTCAGAGTGAAGTAAGCCAGAAGGAAAAACAACAATACAGTATATTAACGCATATATATGGAATTTAGAAAGACGGTAACGAGAACCCTGCATGCGAGACAGCAAAAGGAACGCAGATGTATAGAACAGACTTGTGGACTCTGTGGATGAGGGAAAGGGTGGGATGATATGGGAGAATGGCATTGAAACATGTTAATTATCATATGTCTAATCAATCGCCAGCCCAGGACTGATGCTCGGGGCTGGTGCAACGAGATTTCCCGGGGGGAGGGAGGAGGAAGGGGGGTCCTGGAGGGGGAGCATATGTAAACCCATGGTGATATCATGTCATTGTATGGCAAAACTAATAAAAAAAAAAGAATGAAGTTATTGAAAACAATCACTAAAAACAGATTTGGAGACGATATTATGCTACTGTTCCCAGCCCCTGCTCCACAATCACTACTGCTTACCAGCAGCTACTCTTATTCCCACACCCAGCTCCTGATGTGGATCCCCCAACCTCTCATTTATTAAGAGTTCTAGGGCTAAGCCTCAAGAGTACCCTGAGGCATAAATTCTCATCTGATTCCTGATGAGTTAACAGAATCTTAATCCTTAAGGATAACCAAATTGCTTTAATGTCTCTCCAGAAATGAGTGAAATCATTTTATTTGGTGATGAGTGGCTGGGTCACAGATAAGACAATGAGTTTAGAGCAGAATTGAAAGCGAAAGTCACTCAGTTATATCTGACTCTTTGTGACCTCATGGACTATACAGTCCATGGAATTCTCTAGGCCAGAATATTGGAGTGGGTAGCCTTTCCCTTCTCTAGGGGATCTTCCCAACCCAGGAATCAAACCCAGGTCTCCTGCATTGCAGGCAGATTCTTTACCAGCTGAGCCACAAGGGAAGCCCAAGAATACTGGAGTGGGTAGCCTATCCCTTCTCCAGCAGATCTTCCCGACCCAGGAGTCAAACTGGGGTCTCCTGCATTGCAGGCAGATTCTTTGCCAACTGAGCTATCAGGAAGAGGAGAATTATCTGCAACCAAAACTTTCCACAGTTGACTTTGTTAATAAAGGAACCTTACAGGCTATCAGCTGTAGGTAATGTTTCCTTCTTCTGTAAAGTTTTTATCTATTATCTGCACTCTGATGGGCACTTTGGATTCAATTCTAGCCAGGAAACTTCATTGCTAAATTAATAGTAACCTCTTTTTCCAAAGTTCAAGGATGAATGAAAGTTAGCTTCTACTCAATAAATATTCAAGACCCAAATTTTCCTCTCTGGAAAACACTACTCCCTCCCCTTCCCTTCCTGCCTCCAAAATATCAAATCAAAACTACCCTTTCAGAAGAGTTCAGCCTTTCAAAGCTGTCACCTTGGAAGAGTTCTCACATAGCTGAAAACAAAAGACAAACTGAAATTTCTACTGCATTTACTCTGACCATAAATCCTAGACCCTCCACTACTTTTACCTCTAAATGGTAGCTAAAACACTTTTAGATACTCTGGAACTTATTAAGACAAATACAGGTTGTCAAGAATGTCCAAAAAGCATGGAAGAATTCAAGCTGTTTCCTTCCTTTTAAAGGAGACTGGCTTTTTCCTCCTTCAGGCAAATTCACAAGTAAAAGCCCCATTGTGAGCTGAATGATTTCTTCTCTTATCTGGAATGCCTTTCTTATTTTATTTTTTATTCCACTTATTATTTTTAGTCTCTATCTCCAACCATACCTAGCCAATAAAAATTATTTTTCACCTTCTAAAACTAACTTACACTTTTTCTACTTAATAATGTAATACTTATTCATTCAAAATTTTGAAATTAAAAGTTTTTCAAAAAAGTCACCTAAAATACCACTATCTAGAAACCATTACCATCAACATTTTGTTACAGGCATGTACAGAGAGCCTGTTCTACAATACCACTTTATATAAGGGACTTTAGTGTTTGCAGATTTTGGTATCCACAAAGGAAACCAATCAGACCCTGAGGGGGGTGACTGTATATACAATTATAACATTTAACCAAAGGGCATTTTCCCACTACTTCTCTGATAATCAAAGAGCTCATAACCATCTTAAGGGGAAAAAAAAATTACAAGCAAAGCTGCAAATTTACTAGTGATGCTACCATACTGTTTTAAGCATTCATAGAACACTAGGTCAATGGAATAAAGAGAGCGAGCTTGCCAGGCTGGAGTATCTCTTTAAGTTAAGTGAAATGTGCACACTGTAATTTAAAAATATATCTATAGAGAGGGAAGAGTATTTGGCTTAAACAGCATGCTGCTGTTGCTGCTGCTGCTTCTGCTAAGTCGCTTCAGTCGTGTCCGACTCTGTGCAACCCCTTAGATGGTAGCCCACCAAGCTCCACCGTCCCTGAGATTCTCAAGGCAAGAACACCGGAGTGGATTGCCATTTCCTTCTCCAATGCAGAAAAGTGAAAGTGAAGTCACTCAGTCATGTCTGACTCCTAGCGACCCTATGGACTGGAGCCTACCAGGCTCCTCTGTCCATGAGATTTTCCAGTCAAGAGTACTGGAGTGGGTTGCCATTGTCTTCTCCATTAAACAGCATAATTAAGGCTTAAAATACAATTTGATTTACTACATTTAATTTATACAAATATTCTAAGCGTGAATCTATTATAGAAAGCAAAAACTAGATTAGTATCCTTATTAAGAGACACATTTGTTAACCCAGTGATTCTCAAAGTCTTATCTATGGAATACAACTAATCTAACAATTGCCTGAGGGATCTGGGAGCAGTGAACATTTTCAACCCTTGTAAAAGAGCCAAGAAAACTGAGTTCCTAAGCATTAAGTAGGTGGCAGACAGTAAGTTTTCCAAATAATTCTTAAAAGGGCTAAAGTTGAAAAACCGCTGCTTTGTCTCTTAATTAATAGAAAGAATAGACAACAATAGAATTAATAAACAACTGCATTTGTTTTGAGAATAAAAGCTCAAACAGATTTACATTTTTTGGTATCACAAAATACCAATAAACAGAAACACCAATTAAGTAGAGCCAGGAGACCAGAAGGGGGAGCTCTTACATCCTGCAATCATAACAGAACCCAGGAAGAAGAAAGATGGCCTGTTCTTTGGCAATACTTCTGCCAAAGAAAAACCATGGACTCTGTTGTCAACAGCCCTCCCACTTTCCTTTTCCTGTCCATTTTTGCTGGGGACTTTCACGAGGCTTCTCATGTTTGCAGACCCCAAATTCTCTGCTCATTTTAAATAAACGCATTTTTTTGGGAGAAATAATTAGGTTAACACACTTTACAGACTTGGCCAGTATCAGCTGCACACTTAATATCTTAATACGATTTATTTATGACAATGAATTTCTCCTAAATAGAATACAATAAATAATACATGATAAGATCAAAAGAACCCTATCATTGAAATCTTTATTTTCCCCTTTAAAAAGAGAAAAGCCTTTCTCTGCTAGCAAGACGACAGGTTAACCTTGGTCACGATGGATGTTAAGAGGGGTGGATACCAAATGGGAGATAAGACGGGACACTGAGTACAACTTGGATTATAACTGTGAAAGGCACCCTGAGCCAGAAACATACATTTCATCACTAGTTAGAATACCCATGTTATTGTTAGAATAACCTTGCAAAGCTTTGTGCTTGAGATCTGATGAAGGGGAAACCATCATGTCTAGTGGCATGACAATGGAAATTTAATGAGATCTTCTTGAGGTTACATAGTACTCAAGGTAAAGGTGCACACTTTGGGAGAATATACTCCTTAAGACTAACTATACCACCGTAGAACTAAGTGTGTTTGAGTGTGAAAAAAAAAAAAAAAAACTTGAGGAAGTCTTAAAAAGTTCCTTTCAAAAATGATAAATTGGAAATTATCCTGATTTCCATAAACAAGAGTTTCCTTAAAATTTAGAGTGAGTGAAAATCACTCAGTTGTCTCCAATTTTTCGCAACCCCATGGACTATACAGTCCCTAGAATTCTCTAGGCCAGAATACTGGAGAGGGTAGTCTTTCCCTTCTCCAGGGGATCTTCCCAACCCAGAAATCGAACCCAGGTCACCCACATTGCAGGTGGATTCTTTACCAGCTGAGCCACAAGGGAAGCCCAAGAATACTGGAATGGGTAGCTCATCCCTAATCCAGTGGATCTTCCCAACTCAAGAATCAAACCAGAGTCTCATGCATTGCAGGCACTCTTTACCAACTGGGCTACCAGGGAAGCCTCTTGAAAATTATAGTTCTTTCTAAATGGCAAGACACTGTTAGACCTAGTCAGAATAGTTTAAGGCTTCAGTGTCCCACACTTGCCAAGATCAGATTCTGGCCATTGGATTGCTACTGTGATCAAGCAGGCACTGGAACTCTTGGGATGGACCAATTACCTCCAGACTTACTGGAGGTAAGAGAAACTCTTACTGCAATAGATTACAGATAATGTTTGATAAGTTAGGCCAATGACCTTGTGGGTTTAGTCCTAATATTGGTAGTAATTATTATTATCAAATTAAATAATAGTCCTTAATAAAAACTCTGTCTGCCAAGAATTCCAAGAAGGTGGTAGACAGTGAATAGGATTTTTAGGTCACATCTAGAACTTCACTGAGCATAGACTGGGAAGTGTGCTCTGACACCAGGTTTGCCCAAGGATAAATAATGCAGTGGTTCATCTGCCAAAGGGCAGCACATCAAGACTTGGAGTCTGAAATAATGAAGTCCAATTCAAGTAAGGGCAATTTGAGTCAGGAATTAATATACTACTTGGATTGCATCATGACCATCAAGGAGTCCCCTGAATTCTCACTTGTGATGGTGCTAATCAGGGCTGAGAAGGAAAGGGAGGGCACTTTAGTGACCATCTATCAATGGAGGGGCTGAAGGAAGCCAGGTGTGATACAGCTACAGCTCAATCTCTTGAAGATGCATCCCTGTATGGTGCAGATTTGCAGGTTATCGGGTGATGGGCTGAGCTGGCTTTCAACGTGACAAGGCGGTCATAAGTGAGAACCTATAGTCACTCAGCCCTGAGGTTTGCAGACTGGTGTGAGCAAATAAACTCTGGCCAGTAAAGACTCTGACACTGGCCAAGCACTGAGTGTTGGAAAGAGCCCCATGCTTTCTCAGTTTGGGATAATAGGGCCCTATAAGCTTTTTACCAAAGGTACTAGGAGGAGAATCCTCCATGGTTGTTCCCTGAGAAATCAAAATCTCCAACTCCCATATTGAAAAAAAAAAAAAAAACAAACAACTATAGATCCTCTTGTAGTACCCATGGTGCCTGGCAGTGCCCCCAGTTCACTCCCAAAATAGAAGTGCAAGAATTCTGATAAGAATTAATCACACTCATGGAAAGATGCAAATAGCAAGGAGCTCTGAACTACACTGTCAAATATTAGGTGCTCCCAGGGAAGTGGAGAGCTCTCAAATGGTGACCAAAGGAAAGTACAGCAGGTCAAAATTTCCTGATGCAAGAAAGTTCTTCCCCACTTCCAACTCTGCCAAAGAAATTCTGTAATTGTATTATTTTACTAGGATCAATCTTGATCACCAATTGATCAATCTTGATCAATACTCATAACTGTCATTACAAATTGAGATTACATGACTTCAGGCCTCCTAGACACTTCCTAGCAACTAGTTCTAATCTATAGAGAAAACAAGTTCTCATCTGGAATATTACTTCGGACCTCAAACCTGATTCTGTTTCCCCATCCCAAAGACTCCTGGGCATCAAGGCTTTCGTTATAATACCCTCTCACCAAAATGCTCTCCTTTCCAGCCCTTCCCTGGGCCAATGGTCGCTCAGCCTGCAACTTACACCATAGCTGCTTTTCCTGAAAGAAGCTTCCTTAGTCCCCTCTGATCATGTTGCAAACTCCATTAAATAATCCCACAAAACCTCACACTCCTCCAGCTTAGCACTTATTGTACTGTAATGAAATTGCCTGAGTAGTTATTTGTTTAATCTCTATCCCACAACATGAAGCCATGACAGTATATTATTGCTGACTGTTGTGCCACGGCCTAGCACATAATAGCTGCTTAATAACATCTACTGAACGAATACAGGAGCACCTAAAAATTAAAATCAAGGCAAAGTTATCACTACAGTACTTCCCCTTTACTAAGGCCATGCAAACTTAACCTCAACTACTACTTTTAAAGATAATTAGGCTTAAAATGCCTAAAAGATACTGCTAATCTTTAATTTTTCATTCCTCTCTAGCTTGTGAAACAAGAAACAAAAAAATGGTGAGAAGTTCAAATTAATATTCACCTAAAATAAAATGAATTATTTTGTAAACTTGGCCTTCAAATAAAAATGGTAACTAAAGGGTCCTGCGGTGACCGAGGTTACAGTTAAGTAATATCCAATCAACATATGGGTATTAAACATTCATGAGCTGCTCAGAATATTATGAATTAATCAGTGTTTCCTTATTTAAATGTTTAATATTTAATGTTAGTGCTTCTACCATCTCTTGAAATTGTTATGCTTTACTATGTCTTATAACTAAATAACATCAGAGTTGATACACAATATCTGAGAATTCTGGTTGTAGAACCCATAGTGATTTGTACATTAGAGAAAAGCATGATCGCAGTGCATTAAGCTTTTGATGAAATTCTCAACACATTTACCTCAGATGTAAATAGATAATAATATACTTGTAATAAGCAAAAGTAAGTGCTTGTGGGATGTGATTGCCTTTCATCTATGATGAATTATTTGTAGAAGCTTACTAAAAATCTGGCTTTCATGAACTCCCCTAGACAAATGTAAGTGGTATGATAAAGGCATTTTAGATAATACAAAGTATTTGTGTTTGCATATCTGTCTAGCAAATATCCTAAACACTAGCTGTGGCAATAGAATAATATCCCCCCCAAATGAATTCATTCATTCCAAGTCCTCTCAGGCATCTTAAAAATAATGTTGACATTTAAAAATTCAATGTAAAAGCTATAATGTTTTATTCTTATACACACTCTATCATTCAGAAAACTGAAGGACATTAACTGTGACTCACTATATCTTACAACATATTCAGTTCCTTTAACCCTATCAGGTAAGCATCTTTGTGCATCAAAAACAAAACAATGATGATTGTTATGGATTAAACTGTGTACCTACCCCTACCCAAGTTCATATAGTGAAGTCCTAACTCCCAGAATCTCAGAATGTGTCCTTATTTAAATAGAGACAGGATCTTTATAGATGTAATCAAGTTAAAGTGAGGTCATTAGTGTGGGCCTTAATCCAACATGACTGGTATCCTTATAAAAAGAGGAAATTTGGAAACAGAGCCAGACATATGGGGAAGGAACACATGAGGAAGACGGCCACGAATAAGCCAAGGAGAGAGGCCTGGACCAGATCCTTCCCTCACAGCCCTCAGAAGGAACCAATCTTGCCCTGGGAATTTCAGACATCTAGTCTCCAGAACTGTAAGATAATGTATTTCTGTTCTTTTAAGTCACCTAGTCTATGGGACTTTGTTAGAGCAGATCTAGAAAACAAACACATTGAAATAAGTAAAATATTGTGTATTACAACAGAAATATTCCATTCATAAAATAGAAAATTGAATTTCCCAGTGAAGCTGCAATTTGACTTTAGTGCATATTTTAACATGAGAGCTCAACATATATTATACATTATCAAATATTACTTCTTACAGTGTCATGTTACTGGGAGAGTTATAATTGCTAGGGCACTGGTTCCTCCGAAATTATTTTCTCCATGCTGATTTAGATTTTTAGCATGACATTATTTCTATTATTTTCCAAAATAAATTATTTAATTTCTGCCTAAGTATCTATGTCTAGGCTTCCCCAATGGCTCAGCAGTAAAGAATCTGCCTGCAATGCAGGAGACTCACATTCAGTCCCTGTGTCTAGAAGATTCCCTGAAGGAGGGCATGGCAGCCCACTTCAGTATTCTTGTCTGGACAAGAATACTGAAACCCATGGGCAGAGAAGCCTGACAGGCTACAGTCCATAGGGTTGCAATGAATCTGACATGATGGAAGCAACTGAGTATACATATCTACATCTACCTATAGCAAAGCTAACTATAGCAAAGAATAAAGTATAAAATATGGCCATTCTCATCAGATGAATAACACTACTTTTCATTAAGTAAAGCAAATTTAGAATAGATACTCATATGCATTAAAAGTATATCTAATATACCATGCTCTTGGACTGGAAGAATTAACATAATGAAAATGTCTATATTACCCAAAGCAATCTATAGATTCAATGCAATCCCTATCAAACTACCAATAGTATTTTTCACAAAACTAGAACAAATTATTTCACAATTTGTATGGAAACACAAAAGACCCCCAAATAGCCAAAACAATGTTGAGAAAGAAGAACGGAACTGAAGGAATCAATCTTTCTGACTTCAGACTATACTACAAAGTTACATTCATCAAGACTGTATGGTACTGACACAAAAACAGAAATTTAGACCAATGGAACAAGATAGCCTGGAGATAAATCCATGCATCTATGGACACCTTATCTTTGACAAAGGAGGCAAAATATACAATGGACAAAAAGACAGTCTCTTCAACAAGTGGTGTTGGGAAAACTGGTCAGTTGCATGTAAAAGAATGAAATTAGAACACTTCCTAACACCATACACAAAAATAAACTCAAAAGAGATTGAAGATCTAAATGTAAGACCAGAAACTCTAAAACTCTCAGAGGAAAACATAGGCAGAACACTCTTTGACATAAATCACAGCAAGATCCTCTATGACCCACCTCCTAGAGTAATGGAAATAACAAAAACAAATAACACCTGATAAAACTTAAAAGCTTTTCCTCAAGAAAGGCAACTATAAGCAAGGAGAAAAGACAACCCTCAGAGCGGGAGAAAACAAGAGTAAATGAAGCAACTGACAGAATTAATCTCCAAAATACACAAGCAGTTCATGCAGCTCAATACCAGAGCCTGGTTCTTTACAAACAACCCAATCAAAAAATGGGCAGAAGATCTAAACAGACATTTTTCCAAAGAAGCCATACAGATGTCTAATAAACACATGAAAAGATATTCAACATCACTCATTATTATAGAAGGCAAATCAAAACTACAATGAGGTACCATCTCATACCAGTCAGAATGGCCATCATCAAAAAGTCTACAAATTATAAATGCTGGGGAGGGGTGTGGAAAAAAGAGAACTCTCTTACACTGTTGGTGGGAATGCAAACTTGTACAACCACTATGGAGAACACTATGGAGATTCCTTTAAAAATTAGGGATAAAACTATCATACAACCCAGCTATCCCACTACTGGGCAGATACCCTGAGGAAATCATAACTGAAAAAGACACATGTACCCCATCATAGCACTATTTACAACAGCCAGGACGTGGAAACAAGTTAGATACCCATCAGCAGATGAATGGATAAGGAAGTTGTAGCACATATACACAATGCATTATTACTCAGCTATAAAAAGGAACACATTTGAGTTCTAATTCTAATGAGGTGAATGAACCTAGGGCTTATTAAACACAGCGAAGTAAGTCAGAAAGAGAATGGCAAATATCATATATTAACACATATATATGGAATCTAGAAAGACAGTACTGATGATCCTATATGTAGGGCAGCAAAGGAGACACAGACATAAAGAACGGACTTTCGGATATAGTGGGAGAAGGAGAGGGTGGGATGATTTGAGAGAACAGCATTGAAACATATACATTACGACATGTAAAATAGATAGCTAGTGGGAGTTTGATGCATAATGCAGGAACCCAAAGCCAGTGCTCTGTGACAATCTGGAGAGGGAGGTGGGAGAGGGGTTCAGAAGGGAGGGGGCATGTGTACGCCTATGGCTGATTCATGTTGATTATGGCAGAGGCTGTCACAATATTGTAAAGAAATTATCTATTAATTAAAATGTATAAATAATTGTTTAAGTATATCTAAGTATACTAATGCCTAGAACTGTTGATGCCCATGACCATTATAATCATTAATGCATTAAGTGTATCATCAATAAAACATTTGACACATTTTAAAACATTTAATATATGCATTATTTTGTTTGGATTCCTTACATCTAAAACTATATTTTTGTGACTGAAGTCACATTCTAGCTATTCTAAGGAGTCTTCTATGTAAAGAAATATTTGATGAATATACATACCCACATATGCATATACGTTTCCTTCTTTATATAATGTACGTGTGTATGTGTTTTAACTTCATTCTATATCAATTGCTTTTGTTTTTAACAATCTGGGCATTTCATGTCAAGTTTGTATAAGTTGGAATATATATTTTTAGTTAGCTTAGTAAGTTTTAATCCTCAAATTGCCTGTGTGTCAAAAATCCAAAACGGCAGCAAAATTTTTTTTAATTGAAGTATAATTGCTTTACAAAATTTTGTTGTTTTCTGTCAAACATCAACAAGGATTAGCCATAGGCAGGCACACCTATGTCCTCTCCCTCCTTAACCTCCCTCCCATCCCTCTCCACAGCCAACCCTTCTAGATCTATTACAGAGCCCCTGTTTGTGTTCCCTCAATTATAAAGCAAATTCCCACTGGCTATCTAGTTCACATACGGCATTGTAGGCTTCCACGTTACTCTCTCCATACATCTCACCTCTCCCTCCTTCCCTCCCTGCATGTCCATAAGTCTCTTTTCTAAGTCTGTTTCTCCACTGCTGCCCTGCAAATAAATTCATCAGTACCATATTTCTAGATTCCATATACATGTGTTAGTATATGATACTTATATTTCTCTCTCTGACTTACTTCACACTGTATAATAGGCTCTAGGTTTGTCCACCTCATCAGAACTGACTCAAATGTGCTCCTTTTTATGACTAAGCAATATTCCATTGCATATATGTATCACAGCTTCTTCATCCATTCATCTGTTGGTGGACATCTAGGTTGCTTCCGTGTCCTAGCTATTGTAAATAGTGTTGCAATGAACATTGGGGTACATGTGTCTTGCTCAATTTTTGTCTCCTCAGGGTATATGCCAAGTAGTGGGATTGCTGAGTCATATGGTGGTTTTATTTCTATTTTTTTAAGGAATCTCAATATCGTCTTCAATAGTAGCTGTATCAATTTACATTCCCATCAGCAATGCAAGCGGGTTCTTTTTCTCCACACCCTCTCCAGCATTTATTGTTTGCAGACTTTTTGATGATGGCCACTGACTGGCGTGAGTGTTCTATGTTTTCCTCTAAGACTTTTATAGTTTCTGGTCTTACGTTTAGGTCTTTAATCCATTTTGAGTTTGTCCATATGTATGGCATTAGTAAGTGTTCTAATTTCATTCTTTTACATGTAGCTGAACAGTTTTCCCAGCAACACTTACTGAAGAGTCTGTCTTTGCCCCATTGTATATTCTTGCCTCCTTTGTCAAAAATAAGGTACCCATAGGTGCATGGGTTATCTCTGGGCTCTCTATCTTGTTCCATTGGTCTATATTTCTGTTTTTGTGGCAGCATTATTTACAATAAGAAATCTCCACTGAGTGAAAAGTAATTCCCCCAAGATAATATCATTTCAAAGGTCAAGTCTGGGAATAGCTTGTTTATATGTGAGGAAGAAGGGCAATGATTTTCTAGATTACAATCCTTCCTTTCATTATTAGTGGACAAATTAACTAGTGTGTTTTTTAAGAATATAAATTTGATACCATATATTAAAACATATATATATAGAATCTAGAAAAATGGTACTGATGGATCTATCTATAGGGCAGCAATAGAGACAGTGGGGGGAAGGAGAGGATGGGACAAATTGAAAAAGTAGCAATGAAACATATACATTATCATATGTAAAACAGCTAGTGGAAAGTTGCTGTGTGATTGAGGCTATCCACTCCAGTATTCTGGCCTGGAAAATTCCATGAACTGTATAGTCCATGGGGTCACAAAGAATTGGACATGACTGAGTGACATTCACTTTCACTTTCAAGGAGCTCAACTCAGTATTCTGTGAAACCTAGAGGGGTGGGAAGGAGGTTCAAGAGGGATATATATATATATATATATATATATATATATATAAAAGGATATATGCATACCTATGGCTGATTCATGGTGATGTATGGCAGAAACCAACAGAACACTGTAAAGCAATTAACCTCCAATTGAAAATAAATTTAATTTCATGCAAAGATGGGCTCAATAAAGGACAGAAATGGTATGGACTTAATGGAAGCAGAAGATACTAAGAAGAGGTGGCAAGAATACACAGAAGAACTGTACAGAAAAGATCTTCACGACACAGATAATCACGATGGTGTGATCACTCACATAGAGCCAGACATCCTGGAATGTGAAGTCAAGTGGGCCTTAGAAAGCATCACTATGAACAAAGCTAGTGGAGGTGATGGAATTCCAGTTGAGCTATTTCAAATCCTGAAAGATGATGCCATGAAAGTGCTGTACTCAATATGCCAGGAAATTTGGAAACTCAGCAGTGGCCACAGGACTGGAAAAGGTCCGTTTTCGTTTCAATCCCAAAGAAAGGCAATGCCAAAGAATGCTCAAACTGCCGCACAATTGCACTCATCTCACACGCTAGTAAAGTAATGCTCAAAATTCTCCAAGCCAGGCTTCAGCAATACATGAACCATGAAATTCCAGATGTTCAAGCTGGTTTTAAAAAAGGCAGAGGAATCAGAGATCAAATTGCCAACATCTGCTGGATTATTGAAAAAGCAAGGGAGTTCCAGAAAAACATCTATTTCTGCTTTATTGACTATGCCAAAGCCTTTGACTGTGTGGATCACAATAAACTATGGAAAATTCTGAAAGAGGTGGGAATACCAGACCATCTGACCTCTCTCTTGAGAAACCTGTATGCAAGTCAGGAAGCAATAGTTAGAACTGGACATGGAACAACAGATTGGCTCCAAATAGGAAAAGGAGTATGTCAAGGCTGCATATTGTCACCCTGCTTATTTAACTTGAATGCAGAGTACATCATGAGGAATGCTGGGCTGGAAGAAGCACAACCTGGAATCAAGATTGATGGGAGAAATATCAATAATCTCAGATTTACAGATGATACCACCCTTATGACAGAAAGTGAAGAGGAACTAAAATGTCGTTTGATGAAAGTGAAAGAAGAGAGTGAAAAAATTGGCTTAAATCTCAACATTCAGAAAACTAAGATCATGGCATCTGGTCCCATCACTTCATGGGAAGTAGATGGGGAATCAGTGGAAACGGTGTCAGACTTTATTGTTTTGGGCTTCAAAATCACTGCACATGGTATTTGGAGCCATGAAATTAAAAGACGCTTACTCCTTGGAAGGAAAGTTATGACCAACCTAGATAGCATATGGAAAAGCAGAGACATTCCTTTACCAACAAAGGTCCATGTAGTCAAGGCTATGGATTTTCCTGTAGTCATGTATGGATGTGAGAGTTGGACTATAAAGAAAGCTGAGCATCGAAGAATTGATGCTTTTGAACTGTGGTGTTGGAGAAGACTCTTGAGAGTCCCTTGGACTGCAAGGAGAGCCAACCAGTCAATCCTAAAGGAAATCAACCCTGATTACTCATTGGAAGGGCTGATGCGGAAGCTGAAACTCCAATACTTTGGCCACCTCATCCGAAGAGTTGAGTCATTGGAAAAGACCCTAATGGTGGGAAAGATTGGGGGCAGGAGGAGAAGGGGACGACAGAGGATGAGATGGCTGGATGGCATCACCGACTTGATGGACATGGGTTTGGGTAGACTCCAGGAGTTGGTGATGGACAAGGCGGCCTAGCAGGTTGCGATTCATGGGGTAGCAAAGAGTCGGAAATGACTGAGTGACTGAACTGAACTGAACTTAAAAAGGAAGAAAATTTTTTTAAAAGAATATAAACTTAAAAAGAATATTTTATTTTCTATTCTGCACCTCTCACATATTCTGTGTCTAAAATTTAGTTACAGATGCAGACATTTTGTGTGCTACATATATAGTTCTGTATCAAAATGCTAAGCAAAGAAACTTCTATTAAGCTTTCAGCTCATGTTTTAAAGGAAATAATGTTCTCAAGACATATTCAGATGTACAACAATTAACATTATAGTTTAAAGAATCTGCCTGCAATGCAGGAGACCCAGGTTCGATCCCTGGGTTGGAAGATCCTCTAGAGAAGGGACTGGCAACCCACTCCAGTATTCTTGCCTGGAGAATTTCCTGGACAGAGGAGCCTAGCAGGCTACAGTCCATGGGGTTACAAAGAGCGAGACACGATTGAGCTACTAGCACTTACTACAATTCTGTAATACATACTATATTCTAAAATAAAATTTCAAGAAATGATTGGAAAAGTAAAACTAATAATAAATTCATGATAAATTATTCAATATAATCTAAAACATGAAAAAAATTAGCAATGTGAATTTAGTTATTTTAAAAGGGCATGCAGAATATTAAATCTAAACATGTTTTTTTTAAGTGGCTCTGAGTATTAGTACCGTATCTATGCAAACATATAAGCTTTTAAAATAAATAACAAACATTTCAGCCAAATATTATTAAATGATTTTACCTTCTGCTCTATCTAGTCATTAAGATATTTCTTAGTGCCCTCTACTACCATCAAAATCAGTTAATCTTTTTTAACTTAAAAACTCTTGATAAATGATTTTGGCCCTTAAAGGACATTTAACATGAAAACATTTCCTTTCCAATGCTGTACACTGCCACGATGATCTATTCCTGTTTCTGTAGTTAAAGAGACTGCTAAACATTACTGAAACTACAACTGGTGTAAATAATACTGAAATGCTGATGTTCTACAAAGAATCCCCAACACTCTGTTAGCATAACTGCCACTGATTTTTTTTTAACCAGTAGGTTCCTGAGTCCTCTCCCAAGTCTACCAGCAATCAAACCTGTTAAAAATCTGACACCACCCGCACATTTGTTAGCTTACCAATTATTAAGTCAAATACCTTTAGCTGTAAGTAAATAACATTTATTTCAACATATTGTCTTTAGATTATTTCTAAATGAAATAGAGGAATAACATCCTAGAGAGTAAATAAGATATTTTTTGTGGGGAAATAAAGAACATATTCTTTAATTTAAACCTTGTAATTGCCTTTCATTATACAATTACCACTTTGAAAACTGCCTGTATCACCAATCCACAGTTCTAATGAGACAGATTTGGTCAGGTGGGAGTTAGGTTCATTTCAATTTTTCTACAGAAGCCTGCTATAAGGTGATATTTCTTTCACTCTAGTACTTAACTGAAACTTTCCTCATCAAAACCTCCAACACTCCTTAACCATGAGAAACATGCTTGTTATCTACTGTGGTATGCGTTTATGTGATTTTGCTTTCATACGCATCTATATTCTAGGCCTTCTTTGACCTTTTGAGCCCGTAAATTTAAAAATTTAATGCACTTACACACACACATGCAGACACCAGCTCAATCTAGCTAGTCAAACATCTTTTCATCATAACATCTGTCAAATTAATCAAAATGAAAATGATTTGGATTTGTTGATCTGTTTTGTTGTTGCTAATTTCATGAATTTTAAGGCAGTAAAGGGCCGAGTTCAAGAATTAGTGAGAACCTCAAGTCTGATTCTTCACATCATCCTACAGTCTATCTGCAGAGTCAGGAAATACAAGAAATTGCCCCTTAAAGTACATCAGTTATATACAACCATCCTATGATTCTTTATTGCATGAATTCTAGTGTGTTTGGTTTTCATTTTTTATTGAAGTATAGTTGATGAACAATATTATATAAGTTTCACGTGTACAACATGGTGATTCACAATTTTTAAAGGTTAGTACTTCACTTACAATTATTATTATAAAATACTGGCTATATTCTCTGTGCTATACATTAATCCTTATAGCATATTTATTTAATACCTAGTACAAGCTACTATGTATTATCTTAATCCCCTATCCCCATTTTGCCCTTCTCCTGTTTCCTCTCCCCATTGGTAAGTACTAGCTTCCCTCTGATTAGTGACTTTGCAAACACACTGAATAATACTCATTTTAAAATAAATTTACTTAAGTTTATCTAAAATTTTGTTGCTTTGGCACTTAAGCAACTATCATGAGTTAACAAGTTGTTCTCAGCCCTCTTTCCATTTTCCTGATATATTTCTATAAGCCTTTCTTTAAACAAATTCTCTCTCTGTACCTCTCTCTTTCTTCTGCTATAAACTCAACACTACAAGAAAGTCTTTGGGGTCACTGGAAATGACCCCGAATGCATAAAGAGAAACATGAAGAACTAGTATCATTTTATATAAAGCATTAGGGATATGTATACTAAAGAAGTATACACAGTAGCTCTTTGCATTAAAAAATTCAGGAAAAAAGTTTAAAGCCATTATATTGTTGAAACAATTAAGATGATGAGTGATACCATAGTATCTCTGACACTCTGCAAGTATCAACTTTCACAGAATGAAAGAAAGAGTCTGATAAAACACCTTCTTGCCTTAAAAAAAAAAAAAAAAAACTCATCCTCAGTAACTGGGGAAATAGTTTTTGATGTGGAAATTGGCTCCGCCCTTAAAGTGTTTTGCCCTGTGAACCCTTCGTTAGATGAAGTCACATTCCTCTGATGTCATAGCCATCACTATATCCACCTCCCAGTGGGACTTTTGGTGGAGACCAATCACCAAAGCCTGGTTGATTCCTTTCTTTTTCTCATGCTGTGTGACAAGCCAAGTTCCAAGATTCCTGTTGACTTAAAAGGGAGATGTGCTCCAAGATGAGCACCACAGGGGAAAAAGTCAGTGCTAGAAAAAGTTCCCAAAAAAAGACAAATTCTTCAAAGCATCCTAAACTCACATTTCTCGCAGTTTATTGGCAAAGTTAAAATGTTGCTCTACCTAAAGTTCACAGTAATGGTTTGGAGGGTTATCATTTTTTGTTTTTGAATCCACAGGCATAGTTTATTGCACTTTTCTATAAAGCATCAGCAGGGCTCAGGGCAACTTAGATGAGATTCAGTCTCTAACAATGTACAGTTTTCTCCATCACTTCACTGAAAGAAGTTGAATGTGCTCTTGACAAATCATGTTTTAGCAATGCAGATATTTTTGAGGCACTGCTTAGGGAAAATATACATACACACACAGACATAATTTTATATAAAGAATATTAAATATATCAGTCTACCTAATGGGAATGTAATCTCAACTAGAAGCTGTAGTGAATTTGTTTTGTGAATTTAAAAATAAATTATCAAAAGCCACCAGCCTTTTTTTAATTTCCTACTATTATCTCTTCATACACACTTGTTCACAAACACAGATACACACACATACACACTCAAATCATTCTTTTCCAATATGTTTGGTTGTCACTGTAGTATACTTGACCACTGTTTCAACAGCTAGAAGAGATTAAGTAGTTTAGTTGCTAAGTTGTGTTCAACTCTATGCGACTCCATGGACTGCAGCCTGCCTGGCTCCTCTGTCCATGGGGTTCTCTGGGCAAGAATACTGGAGTGGGTTGCCATTTCCTTCTCCAGGGGATCTTCCTGACCCAGGGATCGAACCTGTGTCTCCTATCACTATATGTGCATGTGTCTGTGTTTCTGAACAAGTATATGTGAAGGTGCATACATCAGTGTGTGTGTGATTTATATACTCCAATTTTCCTTTATTGGGAAAAAGAGATGTTCTTCTTATATCCGTTCTGACAATCTATCAACAATCATTTTCCAGCGGAAGCTATCTGAACTAAAGTGTGAACTGACACAGAACAAAATACACATGAGATACTAGAATTCCTACATACTCTTTTTTGTTTTTTATTATTTAGTTATCTGGCTGTGCCAAGTCTTAGTTGCCAAACATGGGGTCTCTGATCTTCATAGTGGCATGCAGGATCTTTTAGTTGGAGGCATGCAAATTCTGAGTTGCAGCACATGGGATCTAGTTCCCTGACCATGCGGCGAACCCGGGCTGTGTGCATTGGGAGAGTGGGGTCAGCCAATGCACCACCAGGGAAGTCCTGAGAATTCTTAACATACTCTTGAGACCAAGTTCAGGCATGGAATATATAAAATGACATAAAATCAATACTACATAAAAATATTTTATAATTAGATTATCCAAGTGGTTAAATCTGGATAGCCAAGAACCAATTTTTTGTTTTCTGGAAAACAGAAATGACAAGGAGTCATCAATCTGGATGCAGGCTAAATTCTATTTCAGAAGCATATGAACAAAGTGTTTTCACGTATATGCTAAGCTGATTTTTTTAAGGACAGTAATTTCAAGAGTCTCAGAAAACACAATCAGCAAGACTGAGGGGAAACAAAAAGCTTTTTTAGCTGAAGAAAAAGCTAAAGGCTATCTTTTATAAAAGAATTTCTAGCTAATGGAAGATCATTTGGCTCATCAAATACAGGAAAGGATGCCAGCCAGCAGTGGTAGCCTGGTGTTTAGACTTTCAAAGGTATCAGCACTATTTTTTGAATAGCAGCATATTTTTGATTCAGTCTTAATTGGTTACAGTTCTATCTGTATAACTACGAGACCTTAAGTAATCCAACCAATTTTTCTGGATCTCGAATCATTTAATAAACATAAAACAGAAGTAGATTCAGTGACACGCAAAATGTTTTCCAGCTCAAAATCTTGTATGACTCTATGGCATTCATATGAGATATATTAATAAATTACCATGAACAATCATTGAATTCCTTTATCTAGAAATTAAAAATGAGGAAAAATAATCAAATGTCTTCCTAATTTAAGGCTATTTTTCTCCCCAAGCAGAAGAATAGATAAATCATGGTAATTCCTTATGGTTCTATACCACCCAAAGTAATCCTACTCAGTGATATTCAGTGCGTACTTTCAACCTGAGGACTAAAAACTTCCACCAGGTCTACAAAACTCTCTGCCATCACCCCTCTGAATATTGCATCTGGCTCATTTGCTGCACCCTAAACTTCTGGAACTCCTATTAGACATAGGATAGTGCTGTTACTACATTCTTAGCTCAAGTTCCTGTGACTGGTGCAGATTCAGGCCACTGTCTACATGCAAGGCAGGCTTCAGCTTCTGTTTCCACTCAACCAGCCTCTTTTCTCACCCAAGAACCAGGATAAGATATTCACTTCCAGGTCATCTTTCAAATCTAATGAATGGGCAGAGATTTTCTGGTACCCGTATGGAACAGGAAAACCCCATCCCAGCTTTGGACTTTATACTGAAGGCTTGGGTCAATCTTTCTTTTGTGTTTACAGACTTTGATTCAGAGTTAAAAAATCTCAGCACCTAAGTGATATATTAGGTCTAGATAACCCTGAAAGCTTGTGAGCTTCTATTCTTTCTAACTGGTATGTCTCTGGGTTCTTTCTTGTTTCTGTCACCTGAAGATATTCCCTAGTTTGCTTTAGAGCCCAACTATGTACTTTAAAGTTGTTTCTGTCATATTTTATACTGCATTTAATATGTTTGGAATGACATCAGGTTTTGTCAGCTTAATTTACCCTCTACCTACTGCTGTATCTCCATTCTACACAGACAATAAGGTGCTACGTCCCTGGTGGTCCCTCAGGCACATTAAGACATTCTATTGCAATGTCAGTTTTACTTACTACGCTGCTGTTAGTCATCAGCATGGGTTATGTGTCTAGAAGAGTCACTACCTGAAATGAATAGCTTTTTCTCCTAAAAGACAGGAGGCCATGGTAAAACTGATTTTAATGTTAGAAGAGTTCAATTAGGGAAACAAGTTCCAATGCTGATGAAACAATCTCTTGCAAAGGAAACAAAAGGTCAGGATAAAGCCAAATGCAATTTAAGAAATGTGAAAAAAAAAACTGAGTGTTAATCACTAAGACATAAGAGTATATTCATACAGAATGATTTCTGGGTATAATAATAGCTATTCTTATGAGAAAATCTCTCCTTTGGGCTAGTTTTCAAAACTTTTTAATTAGGAATCATACTGATACACTATAATCTTTGGATAGAAGCTTGATTAAAAAGGAGAAAACAGGAAAGCGTGTTAGACTTCATGTTTCCATCTTCTCCCCAAAGGGGTCATTAGCAAGGATTTAAGAAGGCTTAGCAGTACTAAAATTTCAATGTAGACTTGAAAAGGAGCTAGATGCTAAGGATGAAGCTGTAGAGGGCAAGAACTGTTGTCCTAAGCCAAAAGAAAGAAGAATGGGATCACTGGAGTGTTTAAAGAGAACTGTCGTAGCAACTTTACAGCTTTTGCTTAGAAATGGCAAAGAACATGAAACGAAAAACATGGGGGAGGGGATAAATGGATGTTCTTGGTGTCTTGGGATTCTCTAAGCCAGAGAGAAAATTAACACTTCATATTTGGAGCTAGAAGCATAAACACAGGTATCAGGAGACTATGAAATTTGCCTTGAAGCAAGAAAGATAACTGGCAGTGTGCAGGAAAGGATAAATGACTCATGTTGCTGAGGTATAATTGGAGGGGCATTGGGTTGTTTGCCTTGGCTTTGTCAAGCCATTCTCACTGGAAACATCTCTGGAATTCAGGTCCCTTGAGTTAAGAAAAAAGAGTAAGTACTACACTGAATCCGTCTCAAGTGAAAAAAGATATTTTTTCAAACTTTTCTCAGCACTCCAGAAGAAAATTAATACATAAAGGAACACAAATTATTCTTTTTTAAATATAGTTTGCTGAATAAAAGTGAATGGTATTACAAAAATTATCCCAGGGATTGAAGCTAAAAGATTGAGTCCCTGTTTTTTTTTAACTATAATAAAAAGTTATCTAAGTCTAAGACGGCTGATTCAACCATAATAGCAGCCCTCTGCATGTGTATAATACATCATAAAACACTGTCACATGTCTAATTTGACTTTCCTAGGAAACTTGCAATAGAGAAGTGGTGATTACCTTAACTCTTCCGCCTTTTTGCACAGCAAGATTCAAGGAAGTTAAATCACTTGTTCTGGTTGTGTGTTAGTGCACACAAACGCACAAATATGCATACACAACACATACAGCAAGGTCTTGGTGTGATGTCTGCTCACCCCACTTTTATCCCAGGACCTTCGCACTCCCCTACAGAGTCTCCTTCTCTCCTGAATGCATGTGTGTATTAGTTTTATATGTTTTTAGATATTTTCAGATGGGGTTTTTTAGATTTCAGTCATTCCTGGATGTTTGCATGACAGGGAGGAAATACACTAAATCTGCAGAAAATCCTCCTAAAGGCAAAATATGTAACTTAATGTGGATTTGAAAAAGCATTAGCAATATTCTGAAGGATAATAACATATAGCCCAGCCCAAATGTCCCCTAGGCAACACTAGACACACACATTGGTCAAGCACCAGACAGACTTGGACCCTTTCAGACTTCCTTAGCAAGAACCCACCACTCCTAAATACTGCTCTCCTGACCTACACACTCTTAAGAATACAGTGTGTGTCCGTGAGGCCTCAGAGGGCTGTTTGATGCCGAACTCCTACATTTACTGACTCTACTGATGTGGCCCAAGGAGAACAGTTTAAGCTATTTGTGCCCCAGGTCCTCATTCACACAATGGATAGAATAGTATCTACTGTACCATGTTCGCACAAGGATTAACTAAATCAAGATAATGCACATGATGCACTCAGCAGCGTCCATGGTTTAAGTAGTCAATGAATATTGCGCTCCCCTAAGTCACTTTTCACTGGCAATTTATCTAGGACATCAGTCCTTCTGTCACAAACAGGACACAGCGCCAGTCACTATTTCTGAATCTTTCAAAACCTTGTGAAAATGTGGTACATGGCTTCCACTATTTTGAGGAGACATACTAAGATCTATGGGCTGAGTAACTGATTTTCTGGAAGTTGAAAGAAAATTTACATGACACAGGATACCAAGAGGGAATTCCCATGGATATGTTCAAAGCACACTAACAACTTACGATTCCATTTACGTGCAGATGGCACCCATATTTATATTTCCAGCATCTCTTCCTTGAATTCCACTTCTGCATCCTACTGCCTATTAGAATCCTTATATGTGTGTCCAACAGATCCTTCAAACTTAACATATCCTAAACTGAGTTCCTGATACAATGCCCAAATCTCTTTTTTCTGAAATATTCCCTGTCTCATAAATGACAACTCCATCCCCCCCAAGTCACTCAAGGCAGAACTTGTGAAGCCATCCTGATCTGTCCACCCTGTCCCCTCATCTCTATCTGTCTCTCTCTCTCCTTCTCTTGTCTCTCTATATCTCCCACAAGTTATTCTCAATAAATTAAACTCTGGTACTACTCTGGTCCCACTCATCATTTACCAACTGTACTGTTGTGGCCTCCTAACTGGTCCCTGCTTCCATTCCTGCCCCTCTGTATTCATTCTCAATTCAGCAGCCCAGAATGATCCTTTCAAAAGGAAGAAATTAGATGGTGTTGCTCATTCATTCAAAACCTTCCAAAAGATTTCCTTATATGCAAGTACTTACAAAAGCCCATGAAACTGTATAGTATCTGTTCTGTCTTTCCCTCATTTTCCTAACCTCCCTCTACTATCTGGGGCCCAGACACACTATCTACCCTTCCTGTGACTCTAATGCAGAGGCAGGCTCCTATATGTTTACTGTTGCTTCTGCCTGGAAGGCTCTTCCTCTGCAAAGGTGCAGAGCTTGCACCCTCATCTCCTTCAAGCTTTTATTCAAAAGTCAGCTTCTCAGGGAAAGCCTTCCTCCTCATACCCCACCTTCAGATGTTCCTTATCCCCCTTCCCTGCCTTTTATTTTCCTTAGTTTTATTTTTCTCATCTAATATATTTTTATTTACATATTTTCATATTTTCTGACTCCCTCATCTTAGCTATAATCTCCATAAGGTTGCAATGTTTCTGGTGTACTAGATGAGTAAATGATTAAATAAATAAATAAAACAGTAGAATCTTCTCTCAATAAAACTAGTTCTGAAAGCAGAACCAGAGTGACCAAGTGCTAACAAAAAACTAAAGCATATATTAAATGTGCCAAATTTGTGCATGAGAATGTCTCAATGTACATATATGTATGAGTATACTGTGAAGATTCTTATGAATAAGTGAAGTTAATACTCTGATCTGGCCCCCCCAAAAAATCCTTGTGTGTGTGTATGTGTGTGTGTGTATATAAAGTACTGTAAATTGTTTCCCAAAGATTAGAAACAGTGGTGCCAATGTAACTCATAAACCGCACTGCTATAAGGCGCCTTCCTCAAATATAAGTTGATTTTACTCTTTAGATATCACTAACAAACTTGGGTAAGCTTTTATAGATAGCTGGTATTTTGAAGGAAAGTGAACACAGAGGGATATGTAAATTGTTAGGGTGGATGAATTTCTTTAAGCATGAATGTGGACTATATGTTTGGTCAGCAAAGTGCTAATGAACAGGGGAATTTAAAATGCTGCTTGTACAGGAAATATAAGATAGAAAACATGTCTGTTTATAGATTGCTGTGTTCTCAGCTAATTGAGAACTATGTTCTAAGATAAACACATGATAATTTTTGAGAGAATACAGAAGAAAGATAGTCTATAACTGTTCCAAGTCCTCAAAAAGAACCAACCCATTTTTTTCTCCCAAACTGTATCTATTCAATATATTTTAAGTGTTAAGGAACTCAAACTTTATCTTTAAAATATATAATTGGCAATAGCTATTCAAAAAATAGTTTGATCTAAATATTTTTGTGTTACCTATTGAGCAACTAAATTGCAGCTCAGAAATCACAAAATGATAAATTTATGTCTCCACCCACTCTGTTTTCTATCATTTATATTCTTCTAGCACATAATAAACAGTAAAATGGTCAAGATGAGATCAAAATAAGAAAAGAAAATCTAATAGCTGATTGGGTAATGCATTTACTAGGTGCCAGGTAATTCACTCATGCATGATGGAAAACGGTGCAGTTTTCTAAGCACAAGAGCAAAGCAAACATAAACATAAGAAGCTGCTGAACTACTTTCTGGGGGCTTTTTTTTTTTTAACTTTGCTTTAAGACATATATATCAAAAGCAATTCATGATTGTGAGTCCATGCTCCAGAAATCATCCTCAGGGATTTGAGGTCTGCTCTCCCACTTAATAGCTCTATGACCTTCATGCCTCAGTCTCTTCTGTAAAATGTACATAAGAGTATCGTTTCACAGAGTTGTGAAAATTAAATGGGACAATGTAGATAAAGTACGTAACAAAGTATCTATAAATAGGAAGCATGGAGTAAATATTAGCTACTTTTTAATAACAGTAGCATTTAAGTTCTGAGTTCCTGAAACACATCTGTCTATCTAGAAGGGGTCTCTCTTAACTCTCTTTCCATTACAATAAAATAAGAGTTCTTATTTTATACTCTTTGACATAAATCACAGCAACATTTTTTGGATCTATCTCCTAAAGCAAAAGAAACAAAAGTAAAAATAAACAAATGGGCTCTAATTAAACTTAAAAGCTTATGCACAACAAAGAAAATCATTGACAAAATGAAAAGACCTTCATCCCAACTTCCAAAATACATACTGGCCCCCTCCATGGCTTGTAATGGCCCTTACTCCCTAAACTCCTTCCCATACATTGCTCTCAATACAAAACACACACACACACACACACACACACACACACACACACACACCCTTTTACAACTTACCAGACCCTTTCATTTCTATTGTCACATTCCCATTCCCATCTTTCCCAGCAGCTTCCCTCTCTTTGTTCCTTATGCTCCTTATTTGCCTTTCCAACCACCACCAAGTGTGATGTGCCTCTACTAACAGCCAGCTCTGTCCCACAAACAGGTGGTCTGCCACAAAGTGGCACCGTACCACTAGGAAATTTTAGCTCTGGAGAACACAGAATGTTCACAGAAACACAAAGGAGAAAAGATGACATCTCCTAAAAGATATTTCAAGGAAGATGTTTTCGAAATACTCCATTCAGAAGTCATAATAAGTATGAGCGTATGTGTGTGTGTATATGTATATACTAGATAGATGGATTAATGAATTCCTGAGCCTTCCACTACCAAAACATAACAGGACAACTAAAAATTAGTCTGAATGTCACAGAATGCATTTTAAAATGGTAATCTATCCAGAAAGCATAGAAAGTAAATTAGAATAAAAGTTTATATCTTCATTTTTATAATAAACTACTCTGATTATATAATAGAAAAACTTCTGAATGTGTCTGTGAAAATGAGGCAAAATCAGCAATAATATAAAATTCTAAGGTCATAATACCCTAAACCAGTGAAGAGAATGGGGTAAGGCTAAGAAAAAGTGCGGTATTGTCAGGTAGGTTAGAGACAGAAACACAGAGAGCCAGTGGCAGAAGTCAGCCAATGATGGCAACAATAAGAAAATCTGAAAACTGAGTGATGCTGCAGCTGCCTTATGCAGGATATTCTTTCCTCTATCCCTCTCCTTCTGCTTGCATCTTTTTTATTCCCTCCCCATTCTCTTTTCTGTTATGTCTGTCTCTCTCTCTGCTACTTCTCTTTCCTGTCTTTGCTTTATTCCCTCTTCCCACCTTGCTTTCATAAGTAGCTGCAATCATAAGGCAGACCTTAAAACTAGATTATGATGATGATGATACTGATGATATTAATGATGGTAAGAGCAACATTGCCCTACATTTCTGTATCACTTTACAAATACAAAACATTTCTACATAATGATTTGTCACCCTCTCGAATAAGTAAAGCCAGTATTTTAATCTCCAGTGAATAAACAGATAAAGGTTTACATGAAGTTCACATCACTGGTTATCTAGGTTAGGAGTTTTCAAAGACATTATCTCTTTTTGTTACCAAAATAACCTTATGGATACAAGCCCACTTGAGTACACTGTCTATCCCTAGGCCGCTCAGGTGGGTTGTGGGTGGGAGTACCACTGGTTGGGGAAAAGGACGATTTCTAACATCACTGTTGTTTCATTTCTTTTAAAAATCTAAGTGTATGTCACAAATATTAATATGTATTATGTCTATGTGGCAATAAACTGATTGCCTTTTATGGGTTGGTTTCACATCCAGATCTCAGGCACCAGCACTCACTCACTACTGAGGAAGAGCTGGTACCCTGTGAGAAATAAGTGAGGAGGAACAGAGGAATCCATTATGTGACAGCAATGAGTAGGTGGCCCCATTCTCAGATGTCCCAGGAGGAAATTAGTGTGAAATGAGTGCAACTGTGTGGTAGTTTGAGCATTCTTTGGCATTGCCTTTCTTTGGGATTGGAGTGAAAACGGACCTTTTCCACTTCTGTGGCCACTGCTGAATTTTCCAAGTTTGCTGGCATATTGAGTGCAGCACTTTCACAGCATCATCTTTTAGGATTTGAAATAGCTCAACAGGAATTCCATCACCTCCACTAGCTTTGTTCATAGTGATGCTTCCTAAGGTCCACTTACTTCACATTCCTGTATGTCTGGCTCTAGGTGAGTGATCACACCATCGTGATTATGTGGGTCATGAAGATCTTTTTTGTACAGTTCCTCTGTGTATTCTTGCCACCTCTTCTTAATAGCTTCTGTTTCTGTTAGGTCCATACCATTTCTGTACTTTATTGAGCGCAATTTGCATGAAATCTTCTCTTGGTATCTCTAATTTTCTTGAAGAGATCTCTAGTCTTTTCCATTCTGTTGTTTCCCTTTATTTCTTTGCACTGATCACCGAAAAAGGCTTTCTTATCTCTCCTTGCTATTCTTTGGAACTCTGCATTCAAAGGGATATATCTTTCCTGTTCTCCTTTGCTTTTTGCTTCTCTTCTTTTCACAGCTATTTGTAAGGCTCTAATTATCTGTTGGAAATACTTTTTTTTTTTTTTCCAGTTCAGTTCAGTTCAGTCTCTCAGTCGTGTCCAATTCTTTGTGACTCCATGGACTGCAGCACGCCAGGCCTCCCTGTTCATCACCACCTCCCGGAGTTTACTTAAACTCACGTCCATTGAGTCGGTGATACCATTCAACCATCTCATCCTCCGTCGTCCCATTTTCCTCCCACCTTCAATCTTTCCCAGCATCAGGGTATTTTCAACTGGGTACGTTCTTCACATCAGGTGGCCAAAGGATTGGAGTTTCAGCATCAATCCTCCCAATGAATATTCAGGACTGATTTCCATTATGATTGACTGGTTGGATTTCCTTGCTGTTCAAGGGACTCTCAAAGTTCTCCAACACCACAGTTCAAAAGCATGAATTCTTTGGCACTCAGTTTTCTTTACAGTCCAACTCTCACATCCATACATGACTACTGGAAAAATCATTGCTTTGACTAGATGAACCTTTGTTGGCAAAGTAATGTATCTGCTTTTTAATGTGCTGTCTAGGTTGGTCATAAGTTTTCTTCCAAGGAGCAAGCATCTTTTAATTTCATGGCTGCAGTCAAGATTTTGGAGCTCCAAAATAAAAAGTCTCCCACTGTTTCCATTGCTTCCCCATCTATTTGCCATGAGGTGATGGGACTAGATGCCATGATCTTAGTTTTCTGAATGTTGAGCTTTAAACCAACGTTTTCACTCTCTTCTTTCACTGTCATCAAGAGGCTCTTTAGTTCTTCTTCACTTTCTGCCATAAGGGTGGTGTCATCTGCATATCTGAGGTTATTGATATTTCTCCTGGCAGTCTTGATTCCAGCATATGCTTCCTCCAGCCCAGCATTTCTCATGATGTACTCTGCATATAAGTTAAATAAGCAGGGTGACAATATACAGCCTTGACGTACTCCTTTTCCTATTTGGAGCCAGTCTGTTGTTCCATGTCCAGTTCTAACTGTTGCTTCCTGACCTGCATACAGGTTTCTCAGGTGTCAGGTCAAGTGGTCTGAGATTCCCATGTCTTCAAGAATTTCCAGTGTGTTGTGATCCACACAGTGAAAGACTTTGGCATAGTCAATAAAGCTGAAATAGATGTTTTCTGGAACTCTCTTGCTTTTTCTTTGATGCAACAGATGTTGGCAATTTGATCTCTGGTTCCTCTGCCTTTTCTAAATCCAGCTTGAACATCTGGAAGTTCACGTTTCACGTACTGTTGAAGCCTGCCTTGGAGAACTTTGAGCATTACTTTACTAGCGTGTGAGATGAGTGCAATTGTGCGGCAGTTTGAGCATTCTTTGGCATTGCCTTTCTTTGAGACTGGAATGAAAAGTGACCTTTTCCAGTCCTGTGGCCACTGCTAAATTTTCCAAATTTGCTAGCATACTGCATGCAGCACTTTCACAGCATCATCTTTTAGGATTTGAAATAGCTCAACAGGAATTCCATCACCCCTACTAGCTTTGTTCATAGTGATGCTTCCTAAGACCCACTTGACTTCACATTCCTGCTCTAGGTGAGTGATCACACCATCGTGATTATGTGGGTCATGAAGATCTTTTTTGTACAGTTCTTCTCTGTATTCTTGCCACCTCTTCTTAATATCTTCGGCTTCTCTCAGGTCCATACCATTTCTGTCCTTTATTGTGCCCATGTTTGCATGAAATCTTCCCTTGGTATCTCTAATTTTCATGAAGAGATCTCTACTCTTTCCCATTCTATTGTTTTCCTTTTTTTCCCAGCAAGATTAAGTTAATTAAAATTAAGTTGTTGTGACCCCTTCCTGGTTCGTATGCAATTTGTCTTCTTCCTCCATCCTTTCTTATTCATTTTCCAAGTGCTTTAAAAGTACCTCCTAAAAATGGAAGAAAATTGACCTTTCCAAATATTGGTAAAAAACATTCAGAGAGCTCAATAAAACACCTACATATAAAATATATAAAAATCATTAGCATTCCTATATATTAGAAATGGTCAATTAGAAGGTGTACTGTAAATGATCACTTGCACTATAGAATAAAATACTTAAGAATTAGTGGTTAACAAAAGAGAATTAGTAGAAGGAAAATGTTCTATTCAAGGAATGGTAGTGAGAAAACTGACAGAACACATAGGAAAACACTATATCAGTACCATACTTCCCAGACATGAAAGAAGTCCAACTGATTTGAGAATTATATGCAAAAACAAAATGACTAAGAGAGAATGTAAGAATGTTTTCACAATCTGAGGGTTCAGGAAGCTTTTTGTATGCATAACACTAAAGAATGAAATAATACAACACTGACTGCAGCTAACATTTACCAGCTTATTATATACCAAATATATCTCACTGTCATGTCACGATGTAAGTCTTCCTTTTACATATAATGAAATGGGACTTAGAGATGTTAAGTAACTTTCACAGCAGTGTATACAGTCGACCTTCATTATTCACAGATTCCATGTTTGTTAATTCACCTGCTCTCTAAAATTTACTTGTCACTCCAAAAGCAATACTTATGGCACTTTCAGTCATTTGCATGCACAGAGTGGCAAAAACTTTGAGTTGCCTAACATGCGCAGTCCCAGCTGAGGTTGAACGAGGCAAGTGTCTGCCTTTTTATTTCAACTTTCATACTGTAAACAAGTATCCTTTTCAAGTACTATTTAGCCACATTTTCACATTTTTGTGCTTTTTGTTGGTGATTTCGCAGCTGAAAATGCCCCCCCACACACACACACATAGTGCTGGAGTGCTGTCTAGTGCTCCTAAGAGCAAGAAGGCTGTGATGTGTCTAGCAGAAAAAATACATTTATGTGTGAATTATAGTACTGCTGGGTATGAGTTCAATGTTAATGAATCAGCAATGTATATTCAATTAGGTTTCTTTAAACAGAAACACACATAAAACATATATTGATCTGTTATGAAAATGTGACCAGAGGCTCACAGGAATCTAACTCTATATTTCTCCTAGGAACCACAGTTCAGTATTTAATTCAGTGTTCCCAGAGATGTTATAGAATAAAACTATCACATACAATGAGAATCAACTATTAAAACAAAGTAGCAGAGTCAGAACTGCAATTCAGGTATGTCTGATTCCAGACATCACACCACTAACAGCTGTCATTCCTCTCTGAAAAGAGAAGACAACAGATTGGTCTGATTACATAAAAATCAAAAGATAAAGAACAAACTGGGGAAAAATACTTGTAACATTTATTACAGAGGATGACTAACATTAATAAAGACTTCTTCAAACCAATATGAAAAGGGGAAACTTTAAAATAGAAAAATGAGTAAACAATCTAACAGATACACACAAAAGATCACATATACAATCAGTTATGAGACATACAAAAGTCTTCTACCCCTCTAATAATTAAAGAAGCAAAAATAAAATAATTTAAAAATACTCTTCAAACTGATAGTTTAGTGAATACTAAAACTAATTGTATCACTGAGTACTGGGGGGTGTGTGCAGACAGGTTGCTGGACAAAGTATAAACTAATATAATCCTTTTGGAGAACAATTTGACAGTAGGTATTAGTATTTTAGTGTTCTTAATAGATTTTGAACCAGAAATATCAGTTTCAGTTATTTATACTGTGAGAATATTTGCACATCAGTGAGTGATAAAACATGAATTAAAAAAAGGCTCTTGTAATTTTGTATTTATTATCCCAAACTTGAGTATAATATTAGAGGGAATTAAAAACAGCTGCTGTTTTTGTTCAGTTGCTGTCATGTCCAAATCTCTGCAAGCCCACTGCCTACAGCATGCTTCCCTGTCCTTCACTATCTCCCTGAGTTTGCTCAAACTCATGTCCAATGAGTTGGTGACACCATCCAACCATTTCATCCTCTGTTGCCGCCATTCTCCTTCTACCCTCTGTTTTTCCCAGCATCAGGGTTCTTTTCTACACATCAGATGGTCAAAGTATTAGAGCTTCCGTTTCAGCATCAGTCCTTCCAATGAACATTCACAGTTGATTTCCTTTAGGATTGACTGGGTTGATCTCCCTGCTGTCCAAGGGACTCTCAAGAGTCTTTTCCAGCTGACTCTTCTACAGTTGACCCTTGAACAACAAGGGGTTGGGGCACCTATTCCTTACTCAGTTGAAAATCCATGCATAACTTTATACTTGGTCTGCTATATCCATGGTTCTGTATCTGTAGATTCAACCAGCCTCAGAACACATGGTACAGCAGTACATACTATACTTATTGAAAAAAAATCCACATATAAGTGGAACTGTGCAGTTCAAAGCCATGTTGTATGTCAGCATGTCACCTGTATGTATACAGCCATACAATATAACACTATGTGGTTACTAAACAAAGATGAAGCTCTGCAATTATTGCATGATACTGAAAATATAAGCTGAGTGAAAAAAGCCAACTGGTAGGTATAGTTTGATCCCAGTGCTGTCTGAACGTACATATCCAGGCAACATATGACTGCTTATAAGCAAGATATACTTTCCTCTCTCACGCTGGAAGGATTCAGTCCTGAGGACCACCTCAAAGAGGATTTCACTGATTCACATAACTTAATTTGCTAAAACTTCCCACTGAGTACTGCCTAGAATTACAGGGCAAAGAGGTGGGGTATTATCTCCCCGAAATGCACTGACAGGATTGGAATGCAGGTGAGGTATATGAAGATTCCATGTCACAACTGCTGGCAGCAGTCACCTGATTTCTGTTTAGAATAGAGGGGGCAGTCATTCACTATGGATTCCTGAAGTTTAACACCACTAGATTTAGGGAGAAAGAAGGCCATGATGAACTACAGCATCACTGTCAGACAGAAGCTTATCCCCACAAAAAAAGATAAAATGAAGTCTGAGAGTAATGGAAGTAGCTTGAGAGTTAAATTAGAAAGAATGAGAAACCTACACACTTTGCATTTCATATGTGGGCACTTCTGGTTTATTAACATTTTCTTTGATAAAAAAGAAGGTAGATACTTCATACACTGCTAATGTATGTAGGCATAAGATAATACATATGTGATACGAGATTGGATAGAAATGCTTTTATGATTGGCACTCAAAAAAGGTACCATCAGCAAAAGAGTAGTTCCTGACGTCAGCAATTTCTGATCCCATGATCTCACAGTTGACAATATTAGAATCCCAAAAAGAATTTTGTGCAGGAGAGTGAGCTAAATTGTGCTGAAAACAAGCAAAGGTTCCCTGAAAGGCTTAAGTAAAGGCATCTGATATTTGCATGCCACAACCATGGTCAGCAGCAATAATTCAATATACATGGTATATGGGACAGCTTTTTCAAAAGCATTTTGAGTAGTGGCTAAGACAAAGCAGGTAATAGCAGAAGGTTACTGTATCAACAGAAAGTCCTTTGTGTTTCCAGGGCATCCACTTGTCCCACAAGAAAAGAAACACAAACAAATGAAATCAATGCACTAACAATGCACAGAGTTATGATAATCCATAATTTAAAATAGGGTAGGGAAAATATTTTTGCAAATATTTATCTTGTCTCTGAATAGGAAAAGACTCCCCAAGCACAAAAGCAATATGACAGAACAAAAATCATCTGTTTTCATAAATTTACTAACATGATCTACAAATAAAAATTCATGACAAAAATGAAAATAAAACCACAACCAGGGGGAAAAGAATTGTGTGAAATTTAGACAGATGTATAAAAATATACACCATAGTGCTTAGAACACTGAAAACAAAATGAAAATAACAAAAATGTCAAACATTTATAAATTTACAAATTATGCTATAGCCATTCAATAAAGTATTATGCCTGTCTTAGAATTATATATATTTTGATAAGTATCAATAAAATGAGCACATAACACTAAGAGAAAAAAGATTATAAATCCTATTTTTGTCAGTACAGATCTGTTTACTCACAGGAAAAAGAGGGTCAGCAAGTGCACGACTACAGTCATACCTACGATATCTTCTGCATCAGGCACTGCATTGCTCTCTGTATGTACTCTCTCACTGGAGTTTCAGAACAAACCCATGAGCCAGGTATTATCATCACTGCTATTTTTCAGAAGGGAAAACCGAGACACAGGTGAGATCACCTGCTCAACGCCACAGAGCTTGAAAGTGCAAAGTCCAGAGTGAACCCGCTCAAGTGCTGGCCACAACCACAAATTCCTAATAGCTAAGTTTCCTCTGATTTCAAAGGAAACTTTGTAAATTAAAGTACCCACATATACCAGAAATAGAGTGGGGGAAAGAATTTTCAAACTTATCTATAAGAGAAAGCAATTCTCACTAACAATTCCTGGCAACATTCATGTTGAAAACCATGAATCATGTTTGGAACCTCTGATGCTCTCAACTTTCAAGGTATCAACAAATCAAATGTAATGAAGAGCCAGAATTCTCAGCTGTTGTTCCCTTCATATATTCATCACTGCCCAAACAGAGTTCTCTTTAAAGATGAAATCTTTTGAGACATCTTTTGTTTCCTTTTGTGTGTGTGTTTTCTTTAAGGTTCCTACATATCTGTTGAGTATGAAGCCAAGCTATTTTGGTCTCTGTTCTTCCCATTATTTATTCCCATTCAGATTAAAATTTAAATGCAAACTATCTACCCATTCACCAAAATTGCTTCAAATTTATTTATGGTGCAGCACAGAGGAGCTTCTGGGAATAAGAGCTTCAAGTCTATTATAGTTTCTATTAATAATTGTAGTCACTAATTGCTATGAGAACTTTTTTGGATATGCTAACATATAGTTAAAGCAAAGCCAATCCAACTGACTACTATAAATAGAGTTGCATAGTCTCAGAAAAGTCATGAGAATGTTGTAAGTTCAGAGGGTGGGAAAATAGAAACATGGTTTTTACATTTTTTAAAACATTGTTATCATGGATTCAAAATGGATCATACTCACAAATCCATTTTTTATAAATTTTCCTCTCGATTATTTTGAATATCACTTTCACATAAACAATTTTAAACATAATTGAAATCAGACAGTGTTCTCAAGTGCTATTTTTGCTCATTAATTCATTAAATCAAAATGTTTTACATGCCTGCTGTAAGCTAGGCACTATCCTAGGCACAGGAAACAGAGCAGCAAACAAAACAGACAAAAATCCCGGCCTTGGTGGAACTTAAAGGCAGTATTCTGAGGGTCACAGAAAGCAAACAAGGTAAAGAATAAACTACATAGGTGATGATAACACCTGTGAAGGAAAATAAAGCAATCCACAGGGATATGGAATACTGGGGCGGGGGCAAGGGGGACTAAGCTTTAAAGACTATAGACAGGGAGAAACTCAGTGAAAAAGGGATGTTTGAAGACACACCTGAATCAGGAAGGGGGGTGGAACATGGGGCTATCTGGGAAACAGCATGCTAGAAAGGGAAACAGACAGTGCAAAGGTTCTGAGACAGAGCCGAGCCCCTTATGTGTTCGAAGAACAAAAAAAAGGCCCACATAATTTCAGAGGAAGATTAAAAGGAAAGTAGTTAGATATAAGGCCAGAAAAGTTACAATGGGGCCAGGTGCTATGGGCCTTCAAGGCCATGCCAAGGATTTTCTTTTTCTCAGGGAGAAGGATGGACAGAATTACAAAAGATTTTATCTTTCAAATTCAGGCAATATTATTGGGAAGACAGAGACAGACCCAGAGCTGTTCCAGGCAACTTGGTGGATTGGATGGTTGTCCTAGGTGTGGAGCAGAGAGTTAGTTTGAACCGAATCACTCTGGCTGCTATATTAAAACTAGAATGAAGGTGACAAGCACTGAAGCAGGAGAAGTGATCAGCAGCCTGCTGGAATCCAGGTGTGAGGGGGTGGTGGCCATGGCAGATTCTGGATGTGTATTAACGCAAAGCTAGCTGGACTTGGGATCAGATGTGGAATGTTAGGGAAAGAACAGTTTGGGGACTGAACAACTATAATGACTCAGTTGGCAAAAAAAGAGATGAGGAGACTCGAGGAGGAGCTACTCTGGGGGTGGCAGGGTTAGGGGAAATAAGAAGCTCATTTGGGGGTACATTAAGTTTGAGATGCCAGTAGACATCCAAGTGAAGATACTGACTGGAGTGTAAGAGAGAATAATTCAGGAAGTCAGGAAAAGAGTCACCAATATATAGGTGGCACTTAAAGCATCATAATGGGTGGCATCCTTGGGGAGATAGGGCAGATGAAAAAGAGAAAAGGAGAAAGGACAGAGCCCTGGGTGGCCCAACACCACAGAGCGAAGGAGGAGAAGAACAAAGGGCAAAAGAAGACTGAGACATTTTGACATCTTCCTAGTGAATATTGGAATGGTTTGTCTACAGCAATGCATGAAGGCAGAGGCATGTACTCATTTATTTACCTTCAATATTCCCGTACAGATCATTGACTCTAAGATCCCTCAGAGACTGAGGTAGAGGGAAAAGTGTACACATCTCAGAGAATCTGGGTTTCTTGTACAAGGACAGGCAGTCTGTATTGCAGTGTACAGCTTTGAAAAGAGAATCAGACACTTTTATAAGAACACAAAAGCATGGTAAGTCACTTTTAGGTTGGATCTACATCCATAATAAAAAGATAATTCTGCCCTCAAAACATTGCTAAAATCTTCACATATAATGAAGAATGCAATAGGCCCCAGAGAACACTGCTTCTCCATATGGCCTATGTGTCAATACTTTCTTTCCCAGAGGTCATTTTACACTTTTTTCTCCCCTTAAGAATGTTGTGGCACTCTCTATTGTTTCTGCCTGCCTTACACTCATTTCTCCTTCTTTGGGGTAACAGAACCTGAATTTTCCTTCAGAAAGAGATACCCCTCTGATCTCAACATCCATCTCAATGGGATGGCCATAACCCAGATCAGTCAATGAAACTTGTGGTCTTAGGAATTAGAATTCATTGACAAAAAGAAAGCTAAGGAGTTGGAGAGGTTTCCTCCAAGCCGTGGGGCCAGAAAAGCCTGAAAATGGGGGTGGGGATTTTCCTTCATTCTAAACCACTTCCTATAAATGAATTCCTTTAGCCCACGTTAGCCAGAACCAGTTCTGTGGCTGGCAGCCAGGGTACTCTGGCACACCTGCCCTTCTCCAAACTGTACAGCTCTGTGGTAGCTCATAATAAAACTTACAAATCTTCACGTGGGTCCATGTCACAACATGAGTAAAAATAAAGGTTTAGAGGCTACTGTAACCAAACAAAAGCTTAAGAAATCATTTTATTTGGTAATAGTTCAATAGCCAACCTAAATTCCAATATAAATCTTTTATTGAAAAATGCTTTTAAGAAGAAATATTCTTTTTATTCACTAGAAATATCTGTCTTTAATTAACCTAAGTAATGAACTTTGTTTTTTACCAGTTGTTTCTATAAGATGACAACCAAGCCTGTACCCTGCTCAAGATTTCTTCCTCTTTCATGTTTGCAGAGGCTCCATGTTTTTCATAATATTGTAGAAATACGTGGAACCCCTGGCATAGCTGAGACAGGACAAACTTGTCTAGACTTGCAAAACCATTCAGCAATGTGGGTCAAATCAATTAAGCATTATTTTAACAATTGTGAAGAGCTTGATCTCCAGAGCATTTGCATTTTACTTCAACGAATACAGATAGGTATCCCTTGGGTACTCATTAGTGATACCAATCTTGAATTTTAATTTATTGTAGTTTTCTGTATATTTAAAATGTTTCACGATTCATTTGGAATTGAAGTGTCTGTCTCTTTGAGAGAAATATTCAGTTTAATACCTGTATCAGGTCAGGTTACCCAGTAACTAGCCTCTGGGCTTCCTACATCACCCTGGAGGCTCACAGATCTGTCATTAAAGCTACAACTTGGCACAGCTCATCGGTGAATGCTAAACAGAGAGATGATCAGCTCTGTCCTGCCTGAAGAAAGAAATGATCTCTAAGTGGACCTTCTCTACACTTTTTGATAATAGCTTTATAAGGCTACTGTCCTTTTGTTAATGTCCAATGAAGCAAATTTTTCTCCCTCAGTGAAAGCGTAAGCCTTCCTCCCTTCAGGCCCTCTGTAGGTTTGACACAGGATGCTCCCAGCCTGAATCTGTCCTCCACCCTGATTTAGCTTCCACCAGGGGTCAGTGGCTCTCTGTTCAGATCTGATGACAAACTTTAGGATAAACTATCATGGTGACAAATCAGGAGACACTGGTATTACTGCCATAATTCATGTGTCACCTCACCTAGTTGCCACCAAACCTCCAGCTGACCTCTGCCCTCCTTGGTAGGAGGTGAATTAATTTGGGGACAAGGGCAGGAGACGATGCTTAGCCCTTTTCCTCCTCATTCAAATAAGCTCAATAGAAAGTGATATTTAAAAATCTGATTCACATCTGAAAATAACCCTCCAAAGGCAAGTAGAAAGCAACTCACTATTCCACTGGTGTCTATCACTGTGAGAGCACAGCTCTGACAAGCCAGGTCAGACACTGCACAACGCTCTGGACTGTCACCAAGACTTTCACTGTGAAGCCCATCACTCAGCTTCCCAGGCTCTACCCAGACTGGTAACACTTAAAGGAATTTCCTAAAGAAAGAAATATGCTACAAATAGATGATCTTCAATGAAAATCTTTTAAAATGTCTCTATATCTAAACTTACAGTTCTCCTCTTGTATTCATGCCATACTCAAGTTCTAACAGTGAGTCAGAGAAGAAATTTCCTATTTACTTGAAAATCTTCACTAAAATTACATTCATCAAAATGTTAATAAATTTCAGCAAAATTTGCAAATCACTTTCTCATATTTCTATTCATGATGATAACTTAAAGGCATGCATGTTAACTCTTTTAAGTCAACAGTATACTAAATGATATCTTTGCTTTGTGCTTTATCTGGAAGGTGATTCTAGTCAAGGAATATTTAGGACTATAAAATCCTGGTCTTGTTTGGCATGGATATAATCTTTCTGGTTTCATTTTGCAGTCTTTATTTTAAATAACAAAATTAGCTTTCACTTTTCCTTATTTTCCCTCTGTTAAAATGTCTTTTTATATCTCATTATTATCCCTTTCTTGAAATAATTCTCATTTCTAAAAACAAATGAATATTACATAAAAATATGGGTTCTGAAGCAAGATGGGCTGAGTACTCTTTCATGACAGTTTTATGATCTTGGGCAAAACACTTACTTTTCTGTGACTTAGTTTTTACATCCAGAAAAGGAGGATAGCAATATCCACCTCATGAGGTTGTTTTGAAAATTACAGGAATTAACAGACATAAAGCATATAGACCAAGACCTGACACATACTAAGGGCTTCTTTAGGGCTTGCTATTGTTAATGCTGCTGTTATTAATTTATTCCTAAGTTCCTGAGTTACCTTTCTAAAAATTTTTTTGATAGTATCAGTGCCTGGAATGGGAATATGAACCCATCTTTAAAAAAAAAAAAAAAAGGCCTACAACCAACTAATTTCCTTTTACTCCTCTATCACAAACACTGGACATGTAACATTTTTTGCAGGATGAGGTTACAGGAAGTGTTTACATGAAAAAAGGAAGTAAGAAAAGATCTGGAACTATGATCATAGGGTATTTCAACATTCATAACAAAGGTGGCCTAAACAGAAAGATTACATGTTCCTAAATGTAAGGCTGAGATGCCTGTTTCCTCTGTCAATATGCATCAAGCAAGAGAGAAATGACAATACTGGATTTGGTCCTAGAGGCTGAGCCAGACATAACAAACAAGGTTAAGGTTGGGGCAGAGCTCATGTTCACAACCATGTCACACATCTAAGTATTTTAAGTGTCAACAGGATTTACATATGGTGACACTGCATTTTAGACAGATAGGACTGACAGGAAATAAAGTTTGTAAATAAACTCACTAGCATAAATTATCAGTTACAAGAAACTCCAGAAATTGAAGGTCAGGCACAGGTTACCTTCTCAAAACATCAGTAAGAAGTTAGCATACACTGCACTCTTGCTACCTGCAGAAGTATTAATAGTACATCTTGAAGAAAACTGAAAATGTACCATCAAAACTGTCTTACTAAATATCGTAGTTCCATCAATGGGACCAAAAGCAATTCTATGGGAGAACCGCAGCACTTCAGGGCTCAATACAAGAATTGGGACAAATCTAAAAGAGAATGCAAAATGGATCATTTATGCATTTAGAAGAAATAATTAGAATTACACAGGTGCAAATAATAAGAACTTGACCGACTTCTCTTATGATACAAGGAGTCCATAGAGGTATTCCAGGGCTGATACAGCTGTTCAAGGTATAAACTTTGACTGCATAGAGCATTTTCTAGTAAAGGGATTGTCTCTATCACCACCTCAGTCACCTCAAGTTATTTCCTTTAGTTCCTGCTGAACTCCTTGTCCACCACCATTATGTCGCTCAGTAGTGCCTCCCTCTTTATGACCCCATGGATTTCACCCCACCAGGTTCCTCTGTCCACGGAATTTTTCAGGCAAGAATACTATAATTGTAGCATGTAGGATCTAGTTTCTGACTACAGATCCAACCAAGGGTTCCCTGCATCGGGAGTGTGGAGTCTTGAGTCACTTGACCCAGTACGGAAGTCCCTAAAATAGGTTTTAATGAAGAAAGACTGTGGAACTTACCCCAGAGCAACATACCTCCCTTCTTGACTCCCAATCTAGTGTTCATGCCAAGGTCTCTAACCTCTTTATAACCTGTTAAGTGCCAGACTCCCTGAAAGGTGGCATCACTATTTCATAGCTATGCAACTGTTAGAAGTCTTAGCAAAGTGACGAGAAAGTAAAGGATATAACTTAAGGTGACTGAGGTGATGATAGAAACAGTCCATCCCTTTTTTAGAAAAGTCTTTATGAACTCAAGCATTCAAGACATCAAATCAACCTGCCTTTTAGACTTAAGCTAATTCAGTGTGCATTTTCCTAAACTGTACCTCTTCCTCATGGTGTGTGTCTATATATCTTTAAATACATATATATATGTATATATACATATACATATACATACATATACTTTCATGCAGAGACTTCTGGTTCCGCAGTTTGACTCCATAGCTGACAGTGAGGAAAGTAGCTGACTCAGAATTAAACAGCTACTGGCTTGAAAGTTCTTCTGAGAGATTTTACAGTGTAGGAGGTAGAACCTACTTTCCTATTAGGAATAACTATCCTGTGATTTTTAAAAAGGGAAAATTCAGTATGAAAGGGGAAATTAACAACAACACAATAATAGTGGGAGACTTTAATACACCACTCACACCAATGGATAGATCAACTAGACAGAAAAGTAACAAGGAAATTCAAACTTTAAATGATACAATAGACCGACTAGACCTAATTGATATCTATAGGTCATTCCACCCCAAAACAAGGAATTTCACCTTTTTCTCAAGCGCACACGGGACCTTCTCCAGGATAGATCACATCCTGGGCCATAAATCTAGCCTTGATAAATTCAAAAATATTGAAATCATTCCAAGCATCTTTTCTGACCACAATGCAATGAGATTAGATATCAATTATAGGAGAAAACCATTCAAAACTTCCAATATATGGAGGTTCAACAACACACTGCTGAATAACCAACAAATCACAGAAGAAATCAAAAATGAAATTCAGTTATGCATAGAAATGAATGAAAATGAAAACACAACAACCCAAAACCTATGGGACACTGTGAAAGCAGTGGTAAGGGGAAAGTTCATACCAATACAAGCTCACCTCAGGAAACAAGAAAAAAGTCAAATAAATAACCTTACTTTACACCTAAAGCAACTAGAAATGGAAGAGATGCAGAAGCCCAGGTCTAGTAGAAGGAAAGAAATCTTAAAGATCAGGGCAGAAATAAATGCAAAGGAAACAAAAGAGACCATAGCAAAAATCAACCAAGCCAAAAGCTGGTTCTTTGAGAAGATAAATAAAATTGACAAACCATTAGCCAGATTCATCAAGAAACAAAGGGAGAAGAACCAAATCAACAGAATTAGAAATGAAAATGGAGAGATCACAACAGAAAACACAGAAATACAAAGGATCATAAGAGACTATTATCAGCAACTATATGCAAATAAACTGGACAACCTGGATGAAATGGACAAATTCCTAGAAAAGCACAACTTTCCAAGACTAAACCAGGAAGAGATAGATAATATTAATAGACCCATCACTAGCACGGAAATTGAAACCGTAATCAGAAATCTTCCAAAAAACAAAAGCCCAGGACCAGATGGCTTCACAGCTGAATTCTACCAAAAATTTAGGGAAGAGCTAACACCTATTCTACTCAAACTCTTCCAGAAAATTGCAGAGGAAGGTAAACTTCCAAACTCATTCTATGAGGCCACCATCACCCTAATTCCAAAACCCGACAAAGATGCCTCAAAAAAAGAAAACTACAGGCCAATATCACTGATGAACTTAGATGCAAAAATCCTTAACAAAATTCTAGCAAATAGAATCCAACAACACATTAAAAAGATCATACATCATGATCAAGTAGGCTTTATCCCAGGGATGCAAGGATTCTTCAATATCCACAAACCAATCAATGTAATACACCACATTAACAAATTGAAAAATAAAAATCACATGATTATCTCAATAGATGCAGAGAAAGCCTTTGACAAAATCCAACATCCATTTATGATAAAAACCCTCCAAAAAGCAGGAATAGAAGGAACATACCTCAACATAATAAAAGCTATATATGACAAACCCACAGCAAACATTATCCTCAATGGTGAAAAACTGAAAGCATTCCCCCTGAAGTCAGGAACAAGACAAGGGTGCCCACTCTCACCACTACTTTTCAACATAGTTTTGGAAGTCTTGGCCACAGCAATCAGAGCAGATAAAGAAATCAAAGGAATCCAGATTGGAAAAGAAGAAGTAAAACTCTCTCTGTTTGCAGATGACATGATCCTCTATATTGAAAACCCTAAAGACTCTACGAGAAAATTACTAGAGCTAATCAGTGAATATAGCAAAGTTTCAGGATACAAAATCAACACACAGAAATCCCTGGCATTCCTATACACTAACAATGATAAAACAGAAAGAGAAATTAAGGAAACAATTCCATTCACCATCGAAACAAAAAGAATAAAATACTTAGGAGTATTTCTACCTAAAGAAACAAAAGACTTGTATATAGAAAACTATAAAACACTGATGAAAGAAGTCAAAGAGGACACAAACAGATGGAGAAATGTGCCGTGTTCGTGGAGTGGAAGAATCAATATTGTGAAAATGAGTATACTACCCAAAGCAATCTATAGATTCAATGCAATTCCTATCAAGCTACCAGAGGTCTTTTTCAGAGAATTAGAACAAATAATTTCACAATTTGTATGGAAATACAAAAAACCTTGTATAGCCAAAGCAATCTTGAGAAAGAAGAATGGAACTGGTGGAATCAACCTACCTGACTTTAGGCTATACTACAAATCCACAGTCATTAAGACAGTATGGTACTGGCACAAAGACAGAAATATAGATCAATGGAACAGAATAGAAAGCCCAGAGATAAATCCACACATCTATGGACACCTTATCTTTGACACAAGAGGCAAGAATATACAATGGAGAAAAGACAACCTCTTTAACAACTGGTGCTGGGAAAACTGGACAGCTACTTGTAAAAGAATGAAACTAGAACACTTTCTAACACCATACACAAAGATAAACTCAAAATGGATCAAAGATCTAAGCATAAGACCAGAAACTATAAAACACCTAGAGGATAACATAGGCAAAACACTCTCTGACATAAACCAAAGCAGGATCCTACATGACCCACCTCCCAGAATATTGGAAATAAAAGCACAAATAAACAAATGGGACCTAATTAAAATTAAAAGCTTCTGCACAACAAAGGAAACTATAAGCAAGGTGAAAAGACAGCCTTCAGAATGGGAGAAAATAATAGCCAGTGAAGCAACGGACAAACAATTAATCTCAAAAATATACAAGCAACTCCTGCAGCTCCATTCTAGAAAAATAAACGACCCAATCAAAAAGTGGGCCAAAGAACTAAACAGACATTTCTCCAAAGAAGACATAAAAATGGCTAACAAACACATGAAAAGATGCTCAACATCACTCATGATCAGAGAAATGCAAATCAAAACCACAATGAGGTATCACTTTACACCAGTCAGAATGGCTGCAATCCAAAAATCCACAAGCAATAAATGCTGGAGAGGATGTGGAGAAAAGGGAACCCTCTTACACTGTTGGTGGGAATGCAAACTAGTACAGCCACTATGGAAAACAGTGTGGAGGTTCCTTAAAAAACTGCAAATAGTCCTACCATATGACCCAGCAATCCCACTGCTGGGAATATACACCGAGGAAACCAGAATTGAAAGAGACACGTGTACCCCAATGTTCATCGCTGCATTGTTTACAATAGCCAGGGCATGGAAGCAACCTAGATGCCCATCAACTGACGAATGGATAAGAAAGCTGTGGTACATATACACAATGGAATATTACTCAGCATTAAAAAAAAAAAATTCATTTGAATCAGTTCTACTCAGGTGGACAGAACTGGAGCCCATTATCCAGAGTGAAGTAAGCCAGAAGCAAAAACAACAATACAGTATGCTAATGCATATATATGGAATTTAGAAAGACAGTAACGAGAACCCAGCATGCGAGACAGCAAAAGGAACGCAGATGTATAGAACAGACTCGTGGACTCTGTGGATGAGGGCAAGGGTGGGATGATATGGGAGAATGGCATTGAAACATGTTAATTATCATATGTGTAATCAATCGCCAGCCCAGGATTGATGCTCAGGGCTGGTGCATTGAGATTTCCTGTGGGGAAGGAGGAGGGAGGGAGGAGGGAGGTGGGTTCTGGAGGGGGAGCATATGTAAACCCATGGCGATATCATGTCATTGTATGGCAAAACTAATTAAAAAAAAAAGGGAAAATGCATGTCACAGAAAGATGAAGCTATTTTTTGGAGAGAAATACAAGAGCCAACTAATCCACTTGTATTATTATAAATATGGTAATCACATACTGTCTGTATATATACTAATATTTTTCATGTTACAGAGGAGAGAAAAGATGTTGAGTAGTGACAGTAAATCTGAAAGGAAGAGAAAGAGAATCAAAGGAGCAAAGGAATCAAGTTTTGAAGCAGGAAAGAAGAAGGAAGAGGAGAGGGAAGACAAGGCCCTGTGACGTGGAGGAAAAGAGAAAAAGAAGAAAGAAAATGGAAAAAAAAAATAGGATGAGGAAGACAGGGGACATGGGAGAAAGCAGGTGAGATACAGGTGGAAGGAAACAGGGGCAGAGCAGGAAAGGCAGAGAATGACGATTCCGAGGTAAGTGTAGCACTTATTGGTAGACCACCATCATTCCTTCTTCATGTCCCTTGGTATGCGGGCACCAGCATACATCAATAACCAGGGCTATCTGAAACATTCATGAGTTCTCATACAGTTTCAAAGAGTCCTTTAATCAATAAAATTCAATTTGTTTCCCAAAGTTTTATGTTTCTAAAGAAAGCTAAATTAGCATTAAAAGATAACCTGAGTTTTCAATGTTTACTTAGGAACCTCATAATTCCTGTAACTATTTCTTTGTGGCATTCAAAAGCTATATAATTATATTTTTTTAATAATTAGAGCTGCCTTAAGCCACAAATCAACATCTGTACATTTGTAGTGATCCTTCTACACACCCCCAAATCTAGTTGCTACACTTAGTTCCTACAGGACATCAAATAAAAAGGAAAAATATGTGTAGTTTTAGAGAAGCACGTTAGAAATAATTGGTTAACCCGTAGGCACAGCATTCAACCCTTCAGAAGCTCTGCTTTCAATGAGATGGGCATGGCAGGTGACTGTGGCAAAAATTCTTCTCTAAGCTACACGACAGACACCAAAGCGAGATCACCTCATGTGGAATTTCCTGAGAGCTAAGAGTATTATTTTTTTTAATATACCATTCTTGTGTTTGAACAGTCATTAAGAAATCTTTGTATCTGAAAATTCAGTTCTAATTTCTGAAAATGTGTTTTTAATACTTCTTTAAGTTTAATAAGATTGATACAGCTTTATTATTTTATAAATAATTTTAAAATCAGTGGGGTAGGAGAGGGGTGGATTAATCACCCAAGTTATCCTTGAAGCCAAAACATTTATTAGATGTGAATTTTCTTTATCATATGTGTGTTATGTCATCACCCAATCATAGTTCAAAGCACTTATTTGCACATTGAATCTACCCATTCTAACCAAAAGCACTGAGTGTAGGGTTATCCATCTTTTTCTATTTTTATACGACATAAAGAATTTTTTAAAAGAAGAGCTTTAAATTTTTGTGTGAGACTATAAACAAGATTTTTTAAATGCCAGTATTTAAAAAGTACCAGCAACTCATTTATGCTTTTCTAGTGTAAATGCTACCTGAAATATATTTTAAGTATACATGCATTAGCGACTGTTTGTGAATATTAAAGACACAGTAAATAACTGTCAAGGTGTCATCTGAAGTCATTGGAAGAACAAGTATGACTTAATATGCAACATATCCTAAATAACTAATAATGTAAGATTTCCAGATCATCTATAGAATTGACCAATTCCAGACAGGAGAAAAATAAATCAAAAATAAGTTCTAGATATTATCTTTTGAATGAAACTAATTTATGGAAAAAAATGTGAAAACACTTATCATTTTTTAAAGGTGAAAAGACAAATTTATTGGAATAAGATGGTTTTGTAAAAAATATAGGATTACAATGATACAATTTTTATTCTTTACTATTTTTGATGAAAACAAAATAATAGTTTAAAATAAAGATACATAAAAATTAGAGGAAAATATTCTAATTAAATAATTTCTAGTAATGTAGTGCTATGACTGAAGTAAGAACATCTGCCTAAATTAGATGTTTTCAATTATGATTCTAAAGACCTGATTTTTGAAACTCAAATAGGGAATATATATTAAATCAATGTTTATATGATTTAAGAAACAATATGAACCACATCAGTAAAATATATTTGAAATAAGTTGGTAGAGTACGAGATGAAATACAACACAAGTGGAGGAAAATGCTTTAAAATGCTCCGTTTTCATAGTTATATACAAGCAGAACACAGATGCGATTCACTTATAAATTGCATTTGACAAATGATTCTGAGTTTAAATATGCGGATTCCAGAATCAGAGACATATAAAGAACAAATATCTATTCACCCAATCAATAACCCAGTTACCTTAGCAATAGCAGATTGCTATTAATTCAAATAATTGCTAATTCAAATAACTGCAATATTAATTCAGATAACTGTTATTTAATTCAAATTTTTAAAAAATCATTCCCTTGAAAGAAATTTAATCTGGAGTATATTACCAAAAATTGTATCTGACATAAAGTACTTGAAAAGTCATTACATTGCACTGCCTTTGAATGGTGATTTTTGAATGGCAACCAGTTGATTCCAGAACACGTATAATATAATACCAATAATGGTTACAACAAAATACTCTAAATACTTTATCCTGATTTTATCTTTTTATGTAAACATTCTGTTTTAGCAGTTGAAATTGGTTTTCCCAGACACTCCACAATATGATTAAATAAATTAACAGAATGAAAATGTAGGATGGAAGAACTACCAGTAGTGATACCGAATTTATAAATACAATCAAATCCCCTTTATAAAGCATCATGTTTTATTACCTATTCAGTTCTGCTTAAAACAGATTTTTTTCCTCTATCAATATTTTAGAGCATAGTTTTCACTGTATCGAAACATTTCCCCCACCTTATGCCACTGTAATAATGGGTATTTTAGTCTTTTTAGGAATCCAGATAAATAGTCTCATGGAAGCTCAGGCACTTTTCACAGATTCATTTACTTAGGCTTTCAAAGATAATGTGTTTTTTTTTTTTTTTTTCTCTTATATCTGACCTCTCCTTTCTGATGAGTGAATAAAGCCCATCCTGTGAGTAGGCTTTTTTTTTATTACAGGATGTCAGGTTTATTTAAATCTTTCTAGTTCAAAATATACTATCTGTCTGCTCACTGATACCCAAATTCTTTTCAACAAAAAGGGAAAAACACCTTTCCACAGTTGTAATTAAGACTGGGAGAATAAAACATTAACAAATCACATTCACTACAAATTGGTTGGAAGAGGAGGTTTAAACAAAAACCTAAGGAGTCAGGGTGAAGAAGAAGGATTATGGGGGTGGGGGAGGAAGAAAAGGTGCAGACGTCAACTCAATCTTTGCTTGTTTCACAGTACTGACCTCGTCCTTAGAAGAAGGAGCAGTAAACTGCCAAGTGTGGCTGGGGAAGAGAATGCCTACCTGACTGGACCATCTAGGTTTCCATTTCCTATTTTCCCATCATTTGCAATTTTCTACTAAAAAAAAAGAATTAAGGTATGGGCCTGGAAACCATGCTGTGGAAATTGACCATATTTGGAGATTTGTGCAAAAACAGGAAATTCTAGGAAAAATTGCTCCGACCCTGAGACTTTCCTAATTCAACATGATACACATACGCATAGACATATATTGCTAGATATACACCCATAACCTCTTCCTGCTGAGTTTCTAAACTCATCATGCAAAGACACCACGGCTCATTGTGACTAACAATGCCCTCTCAAGAAAGTCATAGACAACAGATTTAAAAGATACAAGCTGACAACAGAGGTATCAAGTGATCAAGTGATGAGAATTAGTAGAGCTTCCAAAACCATAGACAGATGAATACACTACTTAACAATGGGAATATCTGACAATTAATACACAAATTTCAAATTCTTTGTATTGTATTTTTGTTGTTTTTTTAAAGATTTTCAACAAAAAATTTTTTTAACAAATACGACACATACAGAGACCCATTGAACTCTGATATTTGCCTCTCCATCTCATATTCTGTCATAGACACACGTTTCAGAGGGTAGCTGACACAGCCTGATCTCTAGTCATGTTCTATGTCAGGTAGCACTATACACACTATCTCTGTCTCAATGCATTCTTTCAGGTAAAAATGTAACAGTTATCAGCTATACCCCAACATCATTCCCTCAAATGCTTAGTTCAGTGTAAATCATAGATAAAATAGAGTTTTCCTGACATAACTGTTACATTTCAAAGATTTAAAAAATTAGAAATAAAGTCTAAAGTTAATATTTTGTATTTCTTAGTTTAAAAAAAAATGGCCAAATAACCTCCTAACCTAACCACAACAGTATATTAGGTTAAAATTTCTTACCATCAGTTCAATTCTTAAATGGATATTACATAATTAATTTTAACCATTAATTTCCAAAAGTCTATAAGAAAAGGAGACATGTATAAGCATCATTTCATTTTTAAACAGTTCTTCTACCTGTAGAAAATTTTACAAGGAAAAACTTACTGAAGGCCTATAGCTACAGCCAGTTTCAGGATCTAAATATTTGACAAAACAAGTAACAGGAATTTAAATTCCTACAAAAACCATTCACAAAGTTTAGAATAATTTGATCATTCTAAAATGATCATTAAACTTACACAATAAAATCATTAAACTTACACAATAAAATTTCTCTACCTTTTCTAGTGATGGAAGAGGTAGAATGAGACTTTTCCACACAATGTGCAACTTGAAGTGTTACACTGCAATCTTACTCTCTATCATGCATTTCTTTTCAGACTTAGAATGTGATTATGGTCAGTCTTAGGCTGACTTATATTTGCTAGTTTCATAGCAAAAGCAAAAGCTATGTTATATATATATTTTTTTAAGTTTTCTATGCTGGCACCTTACCAAGGATATGGAAACAAGAGGGGGCAGAAATGAGGCTTTGTATTATCACAGGTCTTCTATCACAACCTGACAACCACATCTTTTAGCCCAGCCTTGACTCTCTTACCTACCACTCTCACTTAGAGTTAATACCAGGCAAACACCTTCACTAAGGCTCACACCAAGTGACAGGTCCAATTCATTGGTCTTTGGGTGAGGTCTGAGTTGCCATCATATTGGCTGGTCCTTTTCCTTAAAAGATTCTCATGAACTCAGGAAAACATCAGACTGCTCTTGAGAAGAGAGCAAACACAATAAGTGCTTTAAAAGAGGGGACTAGTTACAGAAAATTAATATTTCAAAGTCTGAAATTCCACCAAATTAGACTTCTGCTTTACAGACAAGGCTGCCGCTATGCCACAAGAAAGCTGTAAAAGCACTATTTTAAATCTCTAGTAAGCATTTAGACTAAACATTTTAAAGCGGATATGAAGGGTTTTTTAAAATAGAAAACTTAAGGTTTCTTATCATTTTTATATCCATGTTTATCTGAAATGCCAGCTGCTCCGTGGATTATCTCCTGCTATGCCAATAAACTGTTAGCCCACAAGAGACAGAAACTGTAAGATGAAATCATGGACAACAGTTTCTATTTGGTTGGGTATCAGTATTTTTGCCTTGAGATTCTAATTAAATAGTGCCTGTTGCCGCTTAAAAGCGCCGCGGAAGTGAAATATTCAGAAGTTCCAGAGGAAATAATAGAAAAGAGACAATATCTTATTTTCCCACATACTCCATTTACTAGCTTAAAACATCAAAAATGCACGCATTACACAACATTCTATTGCTTGCAGCTAAATTGTACCTCTCCGATCATGTTTAATTTTGATGAAGGGCTCCATAATGATCCTTTTTCAAAAGGTATCTTTAAATTATAAGGAACTTCCAGTCCCTACCTGGAAATTAAAGCTGTGCAGATTAAAAAGACATAATTATTAATAAACATCACAGAGATAATTCTAGAAAGAAAAAGGCACGTTAAAGTAAGAAGAGACTCAGGGAAAAAAAAAAATACACACACACACCATTTCCTGACATTTTCAATGCCACTTTAGAATAGTCAGGAGGGCCGTTCACTCTGAAGGAACCGAGAAGGACCCCTGGCTGAGGAGCTGCGGGAAGTTTGCGGCGGGCGGGCGGGCGACTGGCGGGGCTGCTGCGGACCCAGGCGCGTCAATCTGTCACCAGCGGGTCCGCAAAGCCTAGCGCCACTCGGCTGCCCTGCAGGGGGAAAGAGAGCAGGGACAAAGGTCTGGAATCCGAAGGACTCGGGTTAAGGAAACAAGAGGCGCGAATTCTTTCAAGTGTCAGCTGTCAGAACCACGAGTGAGGAGGACCTAATTTTCTGGCCTTTCCCTGTCCAGAACCAGCTCCTCTCGGGGAGACGCGTGAGGGGAGTGTGTGGAGTCGGGGTGGGGGGCGACCGGTGAATAAATTCTCGCAACTCTCTCCCCCACTAAGTTTGTTTTCTCTCCCTCCTCCGAGCGCAAAGCTGAGGCAAGCGTTGTCACGGCTCAGGTTTAAATGGCCCCTGGGAAGAAGGAAAGCGGTACAGAGCCGCGCTGGCCGGTGAGGGCGGAGATGCTGAGGTACCTACCATGGTATTCTTGTCCCGGAACGTAGTAGGTGGGGTGGCCCGCAATGTGCAGGGAAATGAGCACCTCGCCCTGCTCCCCGTCTCCTTCCAGCTCCCCGTGGTGAGTGCACAGGAAAAAGAACGGCGAAAAGCGGGGGTAATAGCCCACCGCCGCGCGCGCCCTCAGCGTCGCCCCCAGCACCAGCGCCAGGAGGAAAGTCCGCGGGGCCCAGGAACTGCGCTCCATGCCGCCGCCGCCGCCGCCGCCGCCGCGCGCCCCGAGCGCCGCTCTCTCATTCAGTTCGGGAGGCACCGGGACCGAGGAGCCGCTCGGAGAGAACGCGAGAAGGCGGCGGACGGAGCAGAGAGGGCGCGGGCGCCGAGCCCCGCCGGGAAGTTCCGCGGGAGACGGCGGCCCCCAAAGTTTCTTTGGCCCGCGGGAGCGCGGGGCCGGGCTGGGACGCCGGCAGCGGGACGGTCGCCGCCTCGGTGCGCCGCCGCCGCCTCTGCGCGACGCCCCTCGGCCAGGCCTGGGAAAGCGCCCGCCCCCCTCCACACCTTCTTAAAGCCCCGGGCGCCGACGCCCCCCCGCCGCCGCCACACGTGTCCCGGCCGCTCCCCCGCCCCCGCGCGCCGCACGCGCGCGCCCGCCCGGCCCCCGCCCACCCGGGCTCGCCGGCCGCACCTCGCGTCGCGCGGGGCGCACGCCTTTCGGGAGTCCCGGCGCCGAAGCCCGCTTCGCGTCCTGAAGGGCCGCCGGGCGGGGGCGGGGGCCACGGAGCCCACGAATCTGCACTGAGGGGCTTAAACGCCTCAGAGAGAGAGACGCTCCAGCCCAGGTGTCTGGAGGAGCCAAAGGACTGGACGGTCTCCTTTTGACCCTCAGATTTCCCTCTTTTTTTCCTGAGAGGAGGCGCGGAGCAGGAGAAGGGCGGTGGGGACCTGTGCTGGCGCCGGCTTCTTTGTCTGCGCTGGCTGCGCCTCGCGCCCCTCGGGGCTCGCCCGCTTCGGAGCCTGGGCGGCCCGCATTGGTTCTGGGGATCCGCCCGCCACCCCAAACCGCGAGGAGCCGCTGCGCTTCTTCCAGACCTAGGCCTGGCGTCCCTCCCGCTGACCCCTGTCCCGCTCCTCGCCGCAGCGACCGAGCCTCGTCTGTAGCTGGATTTAAATTGAGATTAAGCGAAAGTAGAATTGGCAGCCTCGAGGGGTGCCTGGAAATGGTGATTTGTGATGCTCGGGTGCGGGAAATTGTGTGGCGGGAAGGGCTTGCGGAGCTGAGCCCCGACAGGCGCTCTTCTCTGGACTGTTCTGTTATTCATTGCTGCTGGGTTCTTCAGGCGGAGATGGTTGTAATTTTTTTTAATCGGTGTTTATTTCCTTTAAATGTCAGCTACGACCAATGTCCCTGAGACCGGGCGGGGGGAGGGGGAAATGTTCTGGGGAGATGCTGGCAGCGGTGATTGAAGCGGGTGGTAATGAGCTGCTGCACAGGAGGCTGCAGGGAAGAGAAATAAAAAGCACGTTTTTAACCGAGGACGGCTGGCTGGAGCCCTGCGGCATCCAGAGCCAGGTTGCCAGGTTTTAATGCCTCTCTCCACCCAAACTTGGCTCGCCACCAAGCCCAGATAAACCCACACGTACAGAAATGAGATTATAAAATTAGAAGGAACAGTGTCTTTGCCTGAATGGGGAAGAGGGGGGCGGTGAGGAGCGACAAGGAGGAGTGTGAAAAGGTAATCTTTCCAAAGGGAGACCTCTATAGTTACCTCGTTGAAAAAGGAAGAGATTGGTTGTTTTCCTCTTCTGCAGGCCGAAATCAGACAGGTAAAAGGGCCACTTCTGGCTACTTTCTGGTTTCCTTCCCTTAAGAGTCCCTGAGGACTCAACTGCTGTGTATATTCGATATAATAATCGTTACTGCTGCCGCACTGTGCTGGTGCAGGTTTTGGGCTGTAGGTAAATTACCTCTATTTAATCCTCACACCACTCAAGAGAGGCAAAAATTATCCCCATGTCACAAGGGAGGAAATGGTCAGAAATGTTCATTTGTCCATTGTCAGTAACAAAGACTGTCAGTAACGAAGCAGCCTGGCTGCTGGCTCCAAAGGTTCTCACCAGGACCCACCTTGCAACTATCCACAGCAACCCTAGCTAGAGGGAAGTTACCACCACTTGTTCCCCACAGGCAGGCAGTGTTTCCTCAGTTACAAGACACTCACTGGCAGCTGGCAAGACTGTTGCCACCTTTCTGTCCAGTTGTGTGAATATAACCTAAAATAAAATGAATCACTTTCTAGAAAGTATCCAAAACTACTGAACATTTTAAGGTAAACACTTTAAAAATGTTTATTATGTGCCAAGCATAGATTAACTCCTTTAATCCTCATAACCCAATGGGGAAAATACTATTAATAGTACATATGAAGAAACTGAAGCACAGAGAGGTCAAGTGACTTGTCCAAGATCACACAGCTGTAATTGTGAGACAGCAGTGACTTGAACAGTCACATTTTAGAGTACAGCACTTAACCATTGCAAACCTTGATGCTGTTAGAGGCATGGGGTGTCTTTACCCAATGTCAGATTATCTCATTTAACTCTTACATTGGCCTGTGAAGTGCATGCTAAGTCACTTTAGTTGTGTCTGACTCTTTGATATGCTGTGGACTGTAGCCTGCCATGTTCCTCTGTCTATGGGATTTTCCAGGCAAGGATACTGGAGTGGGTTGCCATTTCCTTCTCCAAGGGAACTTCCAGACCCAGGGATCGAGCCTGAGACTCTTAAGTCTCCTGCACTGGCAGGCAGGTTCTTTACCACTAGAGCCACCTGGGAAGCTCCATAGCCTGTGAAGTAGATATCCTCATTTTTTAGGAAATAAAGTTGAGATTTACACAAGTTAAGTAATTTGTCTGGGGCACTCAGCAAGAAGAGGAGCCTGGGATCAAATCTGGCCATGCTCCATCCCAAGGTTGCTGTTTGAAATAAGCTGTAAGGTAGCAAGACTTCGCTGTAGTTCAAAACAGTATAGAATCTTCCTGTGATGCAGGAGACCAGGTTTCAATCCCTAGGTTGGGAAGACCCTCTGAAGAATGGAATGGCAATCCACTGCAGGATTCTTGCTGGAGAATTCCATGGACAGAGAAGCCAGATGGGCTACAGTTCGTGGAATTGCAAAGAGCCAGACATGACTGAGCAACTAACACAGACACAGTAAAGCACTGATACTTGGTTCAGGTCACAGCTGCACTTAATCCCAGAAGGTCTTCAGTTCCCAGGAGGTCCCCTTTTTCATTCTGTAAGTAGTAACCTCTTGTGAATCTCTCACTATGGCTTTCTTAACATTGAATTTATGTGACCAAGTTTATTTTCCAATCTTCCCCCCTTTTGTGCTCTCTTAACTTCTACAACTTGACTTTTCTATGTGTATTATACTCTTAATTATGCAGAGAAGGGGACGGTAGAGGATGAGATGGTTGGACGGCATCACCGACTCGATGGACATGAGTTTGAGTAAGCTCCGGGAGTTGGTGATGGACAGGGAGGCCTGGCGTGCTGCAGTCCATGGGGTTGCAAAGAGTTGGACACAACTGAGTGAATGAACTGAACTGAATGCAGGCTCAAATATGTGGCTACAGCCTCATGGTTATTCATTAACAGGCACAGAGACTGTTTAAATAATGCCCTGAGTGATGTTGAGCTGCTTAAGAAGGGGGTGGGTGCTTGTACACACGACTTAGCAGTCCTTTGGACTAGCATGTGTACATGTGCCCTTACAGTAATAGAGGCCCGAGTTCACACATCTCTGAGATCTTCTTCATGGAATCCCAGTTCAACTATTATTAATACTTCTGAATAATTTTTTGGTTAAATGAGGAAACTAACACAAGATGGATATAGAATCACTGTCTTCCTAGTGAGACTTTGTCACACATTCACGTGGCAAACTGCATTATAATACATAACTTTTAGTTTCCCAGCTCATGTGCTAACTTTTAGATCTTACTTCTATTTGATGAGCCATAATAAACATCTTCAGAAATATTTGTTTGGTCCACAAAATCTACAAACCTTTGAACTAATGGAAAAATAGAGAAGTACTCTTAACAGATTTTTGGTTCACATCCAAAAAATATGTAAAAAGATAAAATGTGATGTCAGGGGTAAAAATGAGTAAATCTGTGGGAAAAGGAGTTTAAAATAGGGTAATATTCCTCTATAATTAAAATTAAAAGAGCTTTGGAAAAGCAACTAGCCTACAAAAAATACATTTAAGTATCTTTAGACCATAAATTCATTTCTTGCTGATGAGTAGAAGTTATTGACCAGTATTTGAATAATCTTAACACAATGGAAATTAAGTCATATACATGTGAGATCCACAACTTTCAAATCATTGGTAGATAATGACCCTAAGTGAAACACACACAAAAAAGTTAAATTTTAAAGTTGCAAGCATTCACTCACTGTCCGCCTTTCATTGATTTTTTTGAGTCAAGGAGATCCAACCAGTCCATCCTAAAGGAGATCAGTCCTGGTTGTTCATTGGAAAGACTGATGTTGAGGCTGAAGCTCCAATACTTTGGCCACCTGATGCGAAGAGCTGACTCATTGGAAAAGACCCTGATGCTGGGAAAGATTGAGGGCAGGAGGAGAAGGGGATGACAGAGGATGAGATGGCTGGATGGCATCATCGACTTGGGCCATGGGTTTGGGTGGACTCCAGGAGTTGGTGATGGACAGGGAGGCCTGGCATGCTGCGGTTCATGGGGTTGCAAAGAGTCGGACACGACTGAGCGACTGAACTGACTGATCAAACGTTTTGGTGTGTGTAAGAATGTGAATCTCTACTGTTATTTACTGTGTAAAAGTAAATAAGATAGGAAGTATATAAAAATTTTAAAAGTATACAAATATAAATGTGGAGATGGTGACATTGGCTAATTCTGTCAGTTCCAAAATGGTAATGAAAGGTCAAATAAAAGAAAATCCTTCCTACACTAAGTCTTTAGGGAATGAAACTACTGAGAAAGGTGGGATATTTAAGGGTTGGCTCTTATATGCATATCTTGCCAGAACAAGTTAATTAATGTACCCCAAATTAAAAATACTGAGATAATTAAATCATGAGTCAACTAAAAAATCATTATATCACAAGTTCAGGCTGGGTGTGGAAACAGGAGATAAAGCTTAGGGCCTGCCAAGATAGGATGAATAAGGTAAGTGCTACTCAAAGTGGAGTTTTCAGATTGGTTTCCAAAATCTGTTGCCAATACATGTTGAGATGTGTACAGAAATTGAGAGTGTTTGGAAACTCTTCTAGAGACTTTATAGTGCAGTAAAAATCCAAGCAGAATTCCATTTTTTCTAGTAACTAATTTTGATTATATATGCATAAAAACAGTTGGCACACAAATAATCTGTGAGGCACTGTGATAGGAAATTCGTGCATAAAGCTATACCCCATCCCCAAATAGCTAGACCCTCAATTATAAGTAAAAGTCACTCAGTCATGTCCTGACTGTTTGCGACCCCATGAACTATACAGTCCATGGAATTCTCTAGGCCGGAATACCGGAGTATGTAGCCTTTCCCTTCTCCAGGGGATCTTCCCAGCCCAGGGATCAAACCCAGGTCTCCTGCATTGCAAGTGGATTATTTACCAGCTGAGCCACAAGGGAAGCCCAATAGTAAGGTGAACTAGAAAAAAAATTTCCGCATTAGTCTCACTCTTAGTGGCAAGCATTGACGAGGGGGTGTCCTCTCACCAAAATGTGAAACCACAATCTGGCTATCAAGAATCTGTGGCCCAAATACATATTTCTGTTTGATTTCAGAAACTTCAAGCCAAAAACTAATTTTGAAGAGTTTGGGGTTGAAACTGCTTCCAGGCACCTAGAAGAAACAAATTCAAATCGTCTCTAGGAAGAAAAACCCCCTTCCTTTAAGTCAGGCTCCAAAGAATGACGACAGATAAAGATGCACTGCACACGTGCTGTGGTGCTGTGTTCAGCTGACCAGTCGTGTCTGACTCTGTAACTGCGTGGACTATAGCCCGCCAGCCTCCTCTGCCCATGGAATCTTCCAGCAAGAATACAGGAGTGGGTTGCCATTTCCTCTCCCAGGGGATCTTCCCAACTCAGGGATCGAACCCACATCTCCTGCACTGGCAGGCAGATTCTTTACCATTGTGCCACCTGAGATGCCCCATTGAACATACGTTCACAATCAAAAATCACTAATGTACAGACTTGGCTTTTCCATATATCAGCAGGAACAAGTTCAAGTATGTGTAAAGTTTAAAATATTCTTATTAGGACATGAAAATAAAATGAAAAACTCTTCTAAACCAGTTTTTAAAATTAAAAAGAAAATCACTAATACTGTAAGAAATCAGAACCCAGTGAGTCAATAGAAATAGTAAATAACTAGAATCAGACCCTCAAAGACTTCAGGTATTGGAATTATCATCTGAAGAATACAAGATGTATATATTTAATAAATGTAGATAAATAATATTTCAAAAATGTAATTAAGAGACTATTGAGAATGACCAGACATTCTCAAAGAGAAAAATCTGATAAACAAAATTTGGAACTCCAAGGACAGAGGCATCTGCTTCTGACACTATAGAATATTAGACATTCTTGGAGACTTATTTCTTGTAAAACAATTAGATCCAGCATTAAACATAATTTTATTATGTTATTGGGCTTAGAAAGTAAAGGAAATCTACTAAGAGACCAGGAAACTTTAAAAATGAACCCACCATGAGGGACAAGAACCACATGCAGTGAGCACATTTGAGAGTGTCTTCCCAATTACATGGAAATTCAATATATAGTAGTGGGGACTGCAGATCAGAAAAGGGAAAAAATGGACTTTTCATTATATGTGCTTAGAGAATTGATTATTCATATGGGAAATAATAAAATTGGACCTCTACCTCCCACCTAGGGCCACAGGCTTAAGTATAGGGTTTTTCACACACATGAGCCCCCTCCAAGGCCTGAGAGGGGGATGAGAAATGGGTTCAAGTGGTAAGATATTTGTGCCAAATTTGTAAAGTAAGTTATTCTGACCATACTAGTTAAGATAACTGTCTTTTTCTATTCAAACTACTTGCCCACCATATTTCTGTTTGTGTAGACTGTCACTGGAGTGTCTGTGAGCATTTTTTTGGATATGGCTAAAAGGAACTCTATTTGGAGATTCATTGTACTTGAATTTAGTTGGGTAATTTGGTGTGGTTTGAAGACATTATGTGTTCATATAAGTTATTGCCCGCTGCTGCCCCAGTAAAGAATGACTTCCAGAAATACTGTTACCATCCATTCTACAGACCTAACTGGCATCATGATATGTAGGTACATATTAGAGGTTATATCACAGACCATGTCCTGTGGCCTCTGGCACCAGAAATATATGGAGAGTGAAGAGGTAACGAGGTGTGAAATGCAAGAAGCCAGAAGCTAGCCTGGAAAATTCTTTCAATCGTAAGATGTTTCAAAATGTAAGTTCTCTTCTGTCAGAAATACATGAAATAATGCCATGCTTGCAATTATAACTATATTACATTTTTTATGGGATCACCTGAAATGTAATTTAACTCAACCATAATTCCTATATTCAAAGGGCATAAAGCTATAGTACCACTACAAACAGCAAATACATCTGTAAGTGGTCTTGTGTTTCACCATTCCCAATCTATTGAATCACATATTTAGTGTGTCTGATGCACCTTGCTTTGACAGTCTGATGTTTCCAGAAAAAGCAGTACACAGAATTGGCACTGATGCAGTGGAATAGCCTGAGAGACAAGTGTTCCAGTGACATATATAAACATAATCATCTGTACACTAATATGCAATATTAGTGTGAACCATTTGGTGATAAATGCATTTGACTGCTTTTGCTATGCCTTAAATCAAGTTAATTTTATGTTTTTCATAATTGTTAACTATACCAAAAATTAAGTATGATGAGAAAGAATTATTCTAGGAATATCAAAAATAAAACTAAATTTAAAATGAAATAAGGTTTTAAAATGTCAAAAACTATCTTATTACAAAGCAATATGAACCAAAAACTCTGATGGTTAATGTCATGAAGACAAGGAAAAGAATTAAGATAGCCAAGAAAATATAAATGATAAAAATAAAAGTGGATAAATAAATTATATATATATATACATATATTAAATATATATATATATATATATATAGGTGTGTGTGTATACCTTCCCAAACATGAAATAAAGATGAGAAGAAAAAAAATTTACACTATCAATACTTGAAAGTATAAAGCAGCTTCAGTTTGACAGATTTGTTGACTTGGATAAACATGATCTTTCATTTTATTTTGTTCAGATGGATAATTTCACCATTTTAATGAAACTTTTATAAAAGTTTTTTTTTCAAAATAGTGACCTTGTTAATATTTATAGAGAATAAAATCACACAATGAATACAAAAGCTTCTCAAGTAGATATTTTGAAAAAACAAGTTTTTAAATGGTCAAGCCACTGCAAGATTCTGTCTGGACCATTGCAAAACTATAAGATTGCTTTTATTATTTTGTTTGTGAACTCTTTTAACAAAACATAGGAGTTTGTTCATATAAGATGGATGTTCTGAATGGATGAATTTATTAAGGCCCCTCAAAATTTATGAAGACTCCTCAAAATATAAGAAATCTATGCAGTTTACTAAAGTATATGCAGTCAAAAATGTAGGAAAAGAAGTATTATTAATATGAAAGTGGGTTGGGCAGTTCATTGATAAAAATGTTATGCTATTTTCCTGGATTTTGTGGGGTTTGTGGTATTTGCTAGCTTTCTAAAAAACGTGTACTTTAATTTTTCTTCTTAATAGTCATTCTCTTTTACACATATTTTATTCTTTTTCTTAAAGAGGACCCCCAAGTTATATATGTCTCGTGCCCCACAAGGTCTGAATCCAGCTCTGATGAGATACAGTATTTAGCCATTGTATATAGGTATAGCCTTACCCAATATGAAAAGTAGCATCAATTCTGACTAGGGGGGCATTGTTTCCAGTTGATTGTGCTCATGCAGTATAAGTTTTTACATATTTTGTGTGTTTTTTTAATTTTATTTTTCATTGAGGTATAATTGACATACAGCATTATATTAGTTTCAGGGTACAACATAATGATTTGATGTTTTTATATATTGCAAAATGATCACCACAATAATTCTAGTTAATATCTGATACCATAGATAGTTACAATTTTTTTTCTTGTGATGAAAACTTTTAAGATTTACTCTTTTAGCAACTTTCAAATAGGTAATATCGTATTATTAACTATAGTTAACATGCTATACCTTACATCTCCATGACTTATTTATTTATTTATTTATTTTGATTGAAAGGACTGAATTTATTACTGTAAACCTTTCACAAAGAACAGCCCAGGTCTAGATATGTTCACTGGTGATTGTTACAAAAGGAAGGACAAAATAACACCAGTTCTATACAAACTCTTAGGAACTAGATGAGGCTTTAATTCCACTAATATCAAAATCAGAAAAAAGAATTTTTTAATTAGTTTTGCCATACAATGACATGATATCACCATGGGTTTACATAAGCTCCCCCTCCAGAATCCCCCTCCATCCTCCCTCCCTCCTCCCTCCCCCAGGGAATCTCGATGCACCAGCCCCGAGCATCAATCCTGGGCTGGTGATTGATTAGACATATGATAATTAACATGTTTCAATGCCATTCTCCCATATCATCCCACCCTTACCCTCATCCACAGAGTCCACGAGTCTGTTCTATACATCTGTGTTCCTTTTGCTGTCTCGCATGCTGGGTTCTCGTTACCATCTTTCTAAATTCCATATATATGCGTTAATATACTGCATTGTTGTTTTTCCTTCTGGCTTACTTCACTCTGGATAATGGGCTCCAGTTCCGTCCACCTGAGTAGAACTGATTCAAATGACTTATTTATTTTATAACTAAAAGTTTGAAAGTTTTAACTCTCCTTACCCATTTTGCCCACCCAACCCTCACCTATGGCAGTCACCAATCTGTTTTTTGTATCTATGAGCTTGTTGTTTTTAAGATTCCACATATGAGACATCATTCTATATTTGTCTTTCTCTGACTTATTTAACCCAGCATAATGCCTTTGAAGTCCACCCATGAAGCTGCAAATGGCAAGATTTTATTCTTTTCTATGGCTGAGTATTATACATACATATGTACACATATATATGATTTCTTTATCTATTCATACATCAATAGACATGGAGGTTGTTTCCAAATCTTGTCTATTGTAAATAATACTGCAATAAAACATGGGGGTGTATATATCTTTATGAATCAGTGTTTTCATTTTCCTCAGGTAAATACCCAGAATTGGAATATCTGGGTCGCATGGTAAGTCTTCTTTTTTTTTTTTTAAGGAACTTACATACTCTTTTGCATAGTGACTGTAACAATTTACATTCCCATCAACAACGGACAAAGGTTCCCTTTCCTCCACATCCTTGCCGACATTTATTTTTTCTTGTGTTTTATAATAAGCATTCTGATAGGTGTGAGGTGATATTTCATTATGGTTGTGATTTTCATTTCCCTGATGATTAGTGACATTGAGCATCTTTTACTGTATTTGTTGACCTTATGTTTGTCTTTGTAAAAAATGTCTATCAAAATCTACTCATTTTTAAACTGGATAGTTTGGGGTTTTTTTACTATTTAGGTGTATGAGTGCTTTATATATTTTGGATATGAACCTCCTACTAGATATATGATTTGCAAATATTTTCTCGCATTTAAGGTTGCCTTTCATTTTGTTGAAATTTTTTGAATCTTAAAGTCAACTTATATGACCAAAAAATATAAAATTACTAAAATAGAACTTTCAATGTGAAAGCAAGACTTTTAAACTCTTACAGGAAAGTTTTGTGCCGAATTTCTTTAATTGGTTCTCACCTAGATCTATTCTCCACTCTTCACCACTATGAACTATGCTTGAGATGCTGACCAACAAAAATCGTGTGAACAGAGTGCCTGAAGTGTCTGTTTTCTGAGTTTGGCCAGTAGAGAGACTGGGTAATACATCAAAGGAGGAGGGAAATGAGGTAAAGATGTTTAGAAGGCTAGGATTAGGGTAAGGGGAAGGTTAGGTGCAAGAATCAAGGCAAATTGAAAGTGGTCAAACAGAAGATGGCAAGAGTGAACATCAACATTTTAGGAATCAGCAAACTAAAACGGACTGGATACGGTGAATTTAACTTAGATGACCATTATATCTATTACTGTGGGCAAGAATCCCTTAGAAGAAATAGAGTAACCATCCTAGTCAACAAAAGAGCCCAAAATGCAGTACTTGGATGCAATCTAAAAAATGACAGAATGATTTCTGTTCGTTTCCAAGGCAAATCATTCAATATCACAGTAATCCAATCTATGCCCTGACCAGTAATGCTGAAGAAGCTGAAGTTGAATGGTTCTATGAAGACCCACAAAACCTTCTAGAACTAACACCCAAAAAAGATGTCCTTTTCATTACAGGAGACTTTTCCTATGCAAAAGTAGGAAGACAGGAGCTACCTGGAGTAACAGGCAAATTTGGCCTTGGAGTACAGAATGAAGCAAGGCAAAGACTAAAAGAATTTTGCAAAGAGAACACACTGGTCATAGCAAACACCCTCTTCCAACAACACAAGAGAAGACTCTCTAAATGGACATCACCGAAATAGACATACAAATGGACAATACCAACATCAATCAGATTGATTCTATTCTTTGCAGCCGAAGATGGAGAAGCTCTATACAGTCAGCAAAAACAAGACTGTGGCTCAGATCATGAACTCCTTATTACCAAATTCAGACTTAAATCGAAGAAAGTAGGGAAAACCACTACACCATTCAGGTATGACCTAAATCAAATCCCTTATGATTATAAACTGGAAATGACAAGTAGATTCAAGGGATTAGATCTAATAGCGTGCTTGAAGAACTATGGATGGAGGTTCATGACATTGTACAGGAGGCAGGGTTCAAGACCATCCTCAAGAAAAAGAAATGCAAAAAGGCAAAACGGTTGTCTGAGAAGGCCTTACAAATAGCTGAGAAAAGAAGAGAAGTGAAAAGCAAAGAAGAAAAGGAAAGATATGTCCATTTGAATGCAGAGTTCCAAGGAATAGCAAGGAGAGATAAGAAAGCCTTCCTCAGTGATCACTGCAAGGAAATAGAAGAAAACAATAGAAAGGGAAAGACTAGAGATCTCTTCAAGAAAATTAGAGATACCAAGGGAACATTCCATGCAAAGGACACAATAAAGGACAGAAATAATATGGACCTAACAGAAACACAAGATATTAAGAAGAGGTGGCAAGAATATACAGAAGAACTGTACAAAAAATATCTTCATGACTCAGATAATCACGATGGTGTGATCACTCACCTAGAGCCAGACATCCTGAAATGTGAAATCAAATGGGCCTTAGGAAGCATCACTACAAACAAAGCTAGTGGAGATGATGGAATTCCAGTTGAACTATTTCAAATCCTAAAAGATGATGCTGTGAAAATGCTGTACTCAATATGCCAGGATATTTGGAAAACTCAGCAGTGGCCACAGGACTGGAAAAGGTCAGTTTTCATTCCAGTCCCAAAGAAAGGCAATACCAAAGAATGCTCAACTACCACATAGTTACACTCATCTCACATACTAGCAAAGTAATGCTCAAAATTCTCCAAGGCAGGCTTCAACAATATGTGAACCATGAAATTCCAGATGTTCAAGTTGAATTTAGAAAAGGCAGAGGAACCAAAGATCAAATTTCAAACATCTGTTGCATCAAAGAAAAAGGAAAAGAGTTCCAGAAAAAACATCTGCTTTATTGACTATGCCAAAGCCTTTGACTGCGTGGATCACAACAAACTGTGGAAAATGCTTGAAGAGATGGGAATACCAGACCACCTGACCTGCCTCCTGAGAAATCTGTATGCAGGTCAAGAAGCAACAGAACTGGACATGGAACAACAGACTGGTTCCAAAGATGCTAAAGAAGTACATCAAAACTGTATATTGTCACCCTGCTTATTTAACTTACAGGCAGAGTATATCATGAGAAATGCTGAACTGGATGAAGCACAAGCTGGAATCAAGATTGCTGGGAGAAATATCAATAATCTCAGATATACAGATGACACCACACTTATAGCAGAAAGTGAAGAAGAAATAAAGAGCCTCTTGATGAAAGTGAAAGAGGAGAGTGAGAAAGTTGGCTTAAAACTCAACATTCAGAAAACTGAGATCATGGCATCTGGTCCCATCACTTCATGGCAAATAGATAGGGAAACAATAGAAACAGTGTCAGACTTTGTGTTTTGGGGCTCCAAAATCACTGCAGATGGTGACTGCACCCATGAAATTAAAAGACACTTGCTCCTTGGAAGAAAAGTTATGACCAATCTAGACAGCATGTTAAAAAGCAGAGAAATTACTTTGTCAACAAAGGTCCATCTAGTCAAAGCTATGGTTTTTCCAGTAGTCATGTATGGATGTGAGAGTTGGACTATAAAGAAAACTGAATGCTGAGTAACTGATGCTTTTGAAGTGTGGTGTTGGAGAAGACTCATGAGAGTCCCTTGGACAGACAGGAGATCCAGCCTGTTCATCCGAAAGGAAATCAGTCCTGATTATTCATTGGAAGGACTGATACTGAAGCTGAAACCAATACTTTGGCCACCTGATGCGAAGAACTGGCTCCTTTGAAAAGACCCTAATGTTGGGAAAGATTGAAGGTGGGAGGAGAACGGAACTAGAGGATGAGATGGTTGGATGGTGTCAGCAATTCAATGGATATGAGTTATATTAAGCTCTGGCATTGGTGATGGACAGGAAAGCCTGGCATGCTGCAGTCCATGGGGTCACAAAGAGTCAGACACAACTGAATGACTGAACTTGAACTGGGTGAGGCATTACTCTTTGAATCTGGCTCAATACACTGTCTACCCTTGCCTTCTGGAACTCTGTTCAGGTTTAAGCTAAATTTTCTGATTCCATTTTCCATATCTTTTAACTTGTAGTATTTTCTGTCATTTATCTCTCTATGTTGCATTTGAGAGAATGTCTTCAGATTTGTCTTCCAGTTCATTAATTTTCTCTTTCCACTTGTGTGTCTAAGGTTCCATAACTGCCCATTGGGTTTTCATGTTTATTTTTTATTGTGTAATATTTGATAAACATTGAAGGAAGATTTGAGACACAAGATCTAATCTGCACTGTAGTCCTAACACTTTTGCTAACAGGGTATATCTTATATTTTATACTTATCACATAAAAGATAATAATAAATAATGAAGGAGGAAGAAATTTTTTAAGGTGATGGGTATATTTATGGCATAGGTGTGCTGATGATTTTATGGTTGTACACTTATCTTCAAACTCATCAAGTTGTATATGTTAAGTGTGTGTAGATTGGTATATGTCGATCATACCCTAATAAAGTGGTCTTTTTTAAAAGAGGGCTTCCCAGGTGGCTAGTATTAAAGAACCCACCTGCCAAAGCAAGAGACATAAGAGACACGCGTTCTATCCGTGGGTTGGGAAGATCCTTTGGAGGAGTGCATGGCAACCCACTCCACTGTGCTTGCCTGGGGATTCCCCATGGTCAAAGGAGCCTGGCAGATTACAGTTCATGGGGTCACCAAGAATTGGATATGACTGAAACGACTTAGCACACACAGAGCACAGTGATAGCACTGGGTTTGGTAGGGGGGATTAGTTCCATTCGGGCTTCCCTCATGGCTTAGATGGTGAAGAATTTGCCTGCAATACGGGAGACTTGGTTTGATCCTTGTGGCAGGAAAATCCCCTGGAGAAGGGAACAGCTACCCACTTCAGTATTCTTGCCTGGAGAATTCCATGGATAGAGGAACCTGGAAAACTACACTGAGTCCATAGGGTCGCAAAGAGTCAGACAAAACTGTGTGACTTACACTTTTTTAAAAAATTGAGCAAACAAAAAATAGTAATAATAATAATAGTAATGAATACATGTACATAAAAATATAAAAGTTAAGTTATGGAATATACATACATATATGCATGTAATTTAATCTGAGGCTGACATAACCAGAATTAGAGTGTTCAGGAGGGGCATATTGACCAAATTCAATCTTTATTGAAGATAATTTAAACATTTGCTCAACATGTATGGTTGTGCATGGGTAATTACATAGGTTACCATGATTGGGGCAGGAATGGAAGATAGGTGTTGGTTATAAAATTTAATATGTTTATATTTTGTCTTTCCAATGTATTTTCATATGTATGAAACATCTCATAATAAATTTTTTAAAGAATGAACTAACTGTTTTCAAACATGTAATTAAAGAAAAAGCCTTTACTTAAATATCAGTTATACTATTAAAAATATTAATGTCCAAAACATGACTAAAATAGTTTGCTATATTCAAAATTTTAAAATTTAAAAATGGAAAGTGAAAATATAGTAACTTCTTTTCTTATCTATCATTCCCAGTTAAGAATTTGTCTAATTTTTGAAACTAGCTTCAAAGTGCTTTTAGGGGTGTTTACTATTCATTCTCTCTATATATTCTATTATTTAAACTATTTCAACTTTTTCAGGTAACTTTTAAATTTCATTACACTACTATTTGTACATTGGAATTGATAGAACTTTGTGACTATAAGCAATGGAAACCCCAACTCAAATTAGTTAAATCCAAAACAAACTCTTTATTGGTTGAGTAAATGGAAACATTCAAAGAAAGTCCTGACTTTGAGCACAGTTTAAATAATGCCACTAGGACTCCATTCACTCTCTCTCAGCTCTGTTCTCTCCTGCAGAGGTATCACTCTCAGGCAAACCCTCTCAACACAGTAGTCCTTGGCAAGAACAGGTGTACTTTATTATCACAGTCACATTGGATTGGCTTACAGTTGCATGCCAGTCCCTGGACAGTCACTGTAATGGGAACGCTAATGGTCCCAATCGATAGAGTGGGTAGAGTTAGGCCCACCAAAACTACATGTACTATCAAAGAGAAAGGGGTGGGTCCCCAAATGAAAATGCACCAAAACAAGGGAAAGTGAACCCTGAGCAGAACAAACAACAAATGTCCACCTGGTCAACTAAGGATGGAAATGCCTTCCATTGTCTGAGAGTGGCGGTTCATTCTGGTGTCATATATTTTTCTAGTGACAGCAATATGTCTACAATATGTCTGAATAGATTCTCCTGCTTAATGCTAAGTGCTGATCAGGACTGGTTTTCAGTGGTAGTATTCATGGTAAATTTCAACTTGATCAAGGCAAAACTGGACTACTGTAAAACAGAGGCGAAGGCTCTCGTAGGCCATAAAACTGAATAATAATATCAGTGTTTTCTATTTGGGTTCTCAGTGACTTCAATGATGAAATCCTACCTGAATAATATATAATTCTATAGGTCTTTCTACTTAAGTTAAATAAAGAAGGATCTGTTTAATACTATTGGATTCATGCTGTGTACTGACATAATGGGAAAATTATTCAGGAACACTTCATTCGTGAGAAAATACTGCCCCCATTATCAATACCTTGACACGCTTGGGCTTATAAAAAAACCATAATCCATATTTTCTGAGCACATGACCTTGTTGGCAACTTTCATTACAAGAAAATTTATCTTGGAATGTAACAGCTATTAATAGTGTTCATAAAGTAAGCTTTCACTAACAGAGAGGACACGATTGTAGATGCTAGCTACTCAATTTCTTTTCACAGTATTCAAGAAAAATTTTTAAGAACATTCTCTACTTATAAACATTCCTCCCAAGAAAATTTGTAGCCAGAATTTTGCTTATCAGAGGTTAAACTGAGAGAGATTAATAAATATGGATTCATTAAATATTGTTCATTACTGTATGCCCAGTAACATGCTAAGTCCTGGGGGTATAAGGGTGAAGAGAAACAGTCTAAGCTCACAAGGAGTCTGTTGTTTATCAACAGAAACAGGGACTTCTGCAGCAGTCCACTGGTTAAGACCTTACCTTCCAGTGCAGGGGGGTGCGGGTTTGATCCCTGGTCAGAACACTGAGATCCCACATGCTGTACAGTGCAGTCAAAAAATAAATAATAATAATAATGGAGGAAGCATACAGGCAGGTAATTGTAATATAGTATGATTCAATACCTTGATAAAATCATTTTCACTGTGGTTTTTAGAATTGAAGTCCATCAAGAAAAATAATGGAATAGGATAACAGAAGTGTTAGGAATGCTTTAGTGGGCAGTAAAAGTCTTAGTGGAGACTTGGGCTAAGTGTCAAAGACAAGTAGGAATTATCAAAGTCCGAGCAGTGGGAATATAAAGGGCAACACAAGCAGAGTAAAGACAGAAATAAGCAAATGAGTGAAGATATAGGTTCTTTCTGGTAGGCCTTGAGAAAGGTACCTACTAAAATGCATCTGTCAAATACCAATTGAGATTCTATTCATGTAATTGCGATTAATTTTGTCTTTCAAACATTTTTAATAGGTTAATATTCCTGAAGTTTGTGATGGACAGGAAAGTCTAGCATGATGCAGTCCATGGGATCACAAAGAGTTGGACACGATTAAGCGACTGAACTGAACTGAATGTTCCCGGGGGTGGTTATGGCAGAGATATTAGTCATCCGTAGCTTAGTGTCAATTTGTCAGTTTAATTAGTTTGCTGCTCTAACACTTGGTCCCCCCCCCCCATTACACTTGGTCTTGATCAGGGGTCAGCCAACTTTCTTGCAAAGAGCCAGATGGCAAATATTTTTGGCTTTTCAACCCATACAGTTGCTTTTGTCACTACCCAACAATATAGTTGTATCATGACAGCAGTCATAGGCAATATGTGACCAATGTGGACACATTTTTTTTTAATTGAAGGATAACTGCTTTACAGAATTTTGTTGATTTCTGCCAAACATCAACATGAATCAGCCATAGGTATACATATGTCCCCTCCCTTTTGAATCTCCCTCCCCACCCCATCTCTCTAGGTTGTTACAGAGCCCCCATGGTTTTGTTCTAACAGAACTGGGAACAAATAAATTTACCAAGACCAGGGACTTTTCCAAGATCTCTATTCAGTAACAGAGCTGTGAGTTAAACCAAGGGCTTAGAAGTCCAAAAACAGTGCCCTGCCTAGCCATGCTGACCCCAACAACAAACTTTTAACTTTGAATATCTGCCTGAACAGACAACCCTCCTCCTTCTCCTAGTTTTCTCTCAAACGGTCACCCCTCAGAAGCCATATAAGAAGTTCTACTAATGTTGGAAAATGATGCTGAAGAGAGGAGGGAAACCTCTCCCATCCCTCCTTGATTCAATCCCAACTTTGGAGAGGCAGGAGACAGGAATCCTATTCTACTAGGTGGCTTCTCTTGTTCCAGGGTATGCTCCCCTCTCAAGTTTATATTGTCAAGTATTAGACCTCCTCCCCTCCTCGCTGGCTTGGCCTATGCATGGCAAACAAATGTGCACAGAAGTAATTTTGGCTATGTAAAGATTACAGGGAATATTTCATTCTAATTCTGAATTTATCTCCACCCCTCCAAATATCCCTTCCCAAATACAGTAAATCATAGTTAGGGTTTAAGCCTAAACATAAAAGTCTATTTAATATATTACATAGCTGAAATACGGCAATATTTCACTGCTAAAGTTCTATTATGCTCAGTAAATGCATGGGTCTTCGACCATGAAACACTCTGAAAAGAATAAAAATACTGAAGAACTAGGAATTCCAAACCTTTTGAGAGGGGGGAAAAAGAATAAAATTGGCTACCTTTAATATATTACTTCTCTAATGTTTCATCCTCATTTGAATTTGAGAAAATCTTAAAAGGATTCAAGGGGACTTGTTCAGGCCAAACAATTTATGAATTCCTTTTTTGTGCACGTCACATGTCAGAGACACACACAATAATGCCACCATTACTTGCCAATTGCATGAACTTTGATCTCAAATGGGTCATGAGTCAGTTTCAAACAAAGCTCTAAATGTGAAATAATAAGCAACTTCCATGCCTATGATATTACGAGATTTTATTTTTCACATAGTGCACACAATGGCATATTTTTTGTATTTAATTTTCAGTTAATGACTATAACACAGATATTGCTCAAAGCCAACAAAAGGTCTAACAACTTTGTTGAAGACAAACTTCTCAGCATTATACAATCCAGTCTAATATATCTATTTCCTAATAGCTCAATGGGCATTTCATTGTTCGTTGATATTAGAGGATTTAATAAGAGAAAGCTCATTGACAAACTTGCCTTATAATTAAAAATCTTAACATTCTATGAGTTATAAAACTGGTCACTATTAAGACAAGGTTTGACAAAGTTGCTGTTGAAGCTGCATATACTGATGTGAAAAGTAATGATAACTTTAAAAGCCTTACCTCAATCAAATTTTCTATCATTTATATAATCATACAGGAAGTGTTAAATATCACACATTTTACATTAAAATGTGAGATAAAGTATTTATAACAAGACCAATGGTATAGCTTCAGTATTAAGATATGTAAACGAACCTGGACACCTAACTAAAGGTGCTCAAATCCAACTAATTTTGTAAATATTTGAGTGGCATAGATAGTATGACCATAGCATTAGATTTGGGGGTCATAATCAGCTATCTATAACAAATACCCAGTACTTTTGCATGGGCTTCTAGCCTTGTGGTTCTGATTATTCTAGAGTACTTATGAAGTTTTTTTGTTTGTTTTGATGTGAACCCACAAACATACAAATCCAATAACATACTTCTGACCCAACTTAATAAGCCTACTAACTGTACGTTATATGCTCGTTTAAAAGAAATGGTAGCTATGATTATTTTTTAAATATTATTTTAGTAATTTGTGAATATATATATGAACATATATATACATGACAGTTTAGGCAAATTGAAGCTTTTAAAATTATTACATTATTATTATTTCACACGGGAATGGGAAGCATGAGCAGCAAATGTGTACGACCATATCTTATAGTGATGGATTTTGTAACTCTTAAAGTTAAATTTCTCAATTATAAGACAGATTTTGTTAATGGTTTTGCTTATATTAAGTTTTTTTAAAATAAGACTCACAAAATCTTTAATGAGACATTGTTTGTCCTTTCTGAAAAAGCTCCTAGTGATTTCACAAAACTACTGCCTGAACATGGGTTTACACGTTTTTTAATTCACTCATAGATATTTATTCTGCTGCTGCTGTTGCTGCTAAGTCGCTTCAGTCATGTCCAACTCTGTGTGACCCCATAGACGGCAGCCCACCAGGCTCACTCTGTCCCTGGGATTCTCCAAGCAAGAATACTGGAGTGGGCTGCCATTTCCTTCCCCAATGCATGCATGCATGCTAAGTTGCTTCAGTTTTGTCCCGCTCTGTGCAAGATATTTATTCTAGATGGTCTTTATCTGAAATGTTCTTGAAATACTAATGATGACAAAAATCTCCTTCTATTTTATAAGAGTCTATAAACTTAAGGTACATACAATAATGTAAGCCACTAGCTGATTGTCTTTTCAGTAATGGTAGAATTCAAGTCAAAATTATTAAACAACTTATACTTGTTTTTTTTTTCCTGTGCATTATGATTAATTCTAAATCTCTGGCGTGTCACAGGCTGAAAGCTGGCAAAAGACTACACTTAATGTTCTTTTGTAGCTCTCAGACATTATGCTAACATTGTTGTTTTAGTTGCTCAGTTGTGCCTGACTCTCTGTGACCCCATGGACTGTAGCCTGCCAAGCTCCTCTGTCTGTGGGATTTCCCAGGTGAGAATACTGGAGTGAGTTGCCATTTCTTCTCCAGGGGATCTTCCTGACCCAGGGATTGAACTTGTGTCTCCTCCTTGGCAAGTGGATTCTTTACCAATGGGAAAGCCCATATACTGAAATACTCTCAGAGGTAAAATATCCACATGTTTTTGACTGACTACCATGTGTTATACATAACATACTGGTTGATTTCCTAATTCTCCTTTACTTTCATGAAAATATAGTCTAGCAACCCTATTTTATTTTGCAGAAGCTCCTCCAGTGGATGAGCCATGCTTCTTTCAAGAGCCATTTAAAGTGCCTGAAAGAAGATTTTTTTCCAAGAATGGGCGGTTCAGAGGTTTCACATGACATGAGGTAGTAAAAGCTTCCTGGTCAGAAAGCCCAGGGACCAGACACCCCACAGTGAAGACACCAGGTGCCCCTCTATTTAAGAGATCCACACTGACCTGGCTGGACAAGCTGATCCAAACACAGGGTGGCAGAGGCTGCTGTGTCATTGGGATCAAACAGCTTTGCTTGCTGATATCAAAGCTCTAAACTCGCATGTCAACAAGCAGCACTTTCTGGGAACTCAGTGATGGGTTTCCACACAACTCTTCTCCTTGCCTCTGTTAATCATTGAACCTTCTTTTTCTGAATTTCAGAATGACCACGGCTTTAACTCTGGGGTAGCCTGACAAAAAGGTCATCAGTGGCCTGCCCTGGGATTTCCAGGTCAAAGGAAAAGAAAAAAGAGGGGAAAATGACAATGACTGCCAACTTAAGAGAGGCCGATGACAAGGTGAAAAATAATGTTGACCTCAAAGTGACCTCCAAGACATCTGTGCTTCCTGCTAATAGATAAATGGAGCCTACACTAAGATGTAACATCTAAAGATAGGATGGAAGTTCTTTTACCATCACATTTTGAGTTTTGCTAATATTTGGTATATATAGCTAATCTTTTTTTTTATATGAAAAGATATTTTATTATTAGTTTACTATATAACATATTAGTGAATACACCCAATTGTATTTTCTCAAAAGGCAAATGAGTTCCAGGGTAATATTCCTCTTTGATTCCTGAAAACATCAACATCATCTGTCTTTTGGAGGATTCAGTTTCCTACGACGACTATGATACTGTCCACGAGGATACCAACGGTGCTTAGTAGTGAAGAACATTTTACTGAGTTGTTCTATCATGGGTCCTTGCTCTAAGTGTTCACTTTTTTCTTCTAATCTGGTTTTCAGTACTAGATCATGTGTTTCTTCATCGTTATGCACTGGATCAGGCCGAGGGATAGGTTTTGTGTGTTCATATGGAATGTCCACAGAAGGGTGATAGCATACTATTGTCCTGGCATCAGATGTCAGAGCAAGCTCTACTTTGCAATTATAGTCATCTGGAAGAGAAGAATAGGTAGATTTGTGGCCAACACAACATAAGGCTCCGTTTTGAATTGGAAATAAATGTTTCAAGATAGTTCTGCTTGATGCTGCCCATTTTACTGCTGCCAATGCCATGGCGAATCAAACTGCTTATCAGGTGGTATAAAGATGATTTGAAGAGAAACTGCTTTTAAAATCTGCTTCTAGATATAACAATCTTCACCCCTGGACTACGCTCACCGCGAACCCGCCATCTTGCCTCCTATATAGCTAATCTTGATTGCAACAACTGTTCCCCTGATCTCTATATAAAGCAACTGGCTCACTGAGGTTTAAAGTGAGTTATGTGTGAAAGTTTCTTTATGAAAGGAAATTATATGTAAATCCTCAAAGATTCTGAAAGCCCTGGCTTAGTAATTACACCCACCACTACTTACTACTGATAAAACTGGGCCTGATCTTGTTGTCTTGGAGGTATTTATTTTGTTATAGTCATTTTAGGCATGTTATGGTTAGTGTTCTTTGGAGAGTTTGAAGTCAAAATGATGTGTGTTTTTGTGTTTTGTTTTTTTTTCCTTAGGCAAATTAGATACAAATAAAGAAATCTGAGGGCTTCCCTTGTGGCTCAGCTGGTAAAGAATCCCCCTGCAATGTGAGATACCTGGGTTCAATCCCTGGAGAAGGGAAAAGCTACCCACTCCAGTATTCTGGCCTGGAGAATTCCATGAACTGTATAATCCACAGGGTTGCAAAGATTCAGACATGACTAAGCGAATTTTGCTTCACTTCAAGGAAACCTGAAGTTAAGGAAGAAGAAAATCACATTTCAAAAAGTCAGTGATCAGAATAATTTTCTTAATTACAATGGCAGGTGAAATTTTAAGACTTCATATGAGACCAGAAGGAAAAAGGGAAAGACACACCAAACTGAATGCAGAATTCCAACAAAAGACAAGGAGAGATAAGAAAGCCTTCTTGTGTGAACACTGCAAAGAAATAGAGAAAAGAAACAGAATGGGCAAGACTAGAGATCTCTTTGAGAAAATTAGAGATATCATGGGAACATTTCAGGCATAGATGCATAAAATAAAGGACAAAAATGGTAAGGACCTAACAGAAGGAGAAGAGATTAAGAAGAGGTGGCAATACACAGAAGAGCTATACAAAGCAGGTCTTAATGACCCAGATAACCATGGTGCTGTGGGTCACTCACCTAGAGCCAGACATCCTGGAGTGTGAAGTGAAGTGGGAATTAGGAAGTATTATGACACACAAAGTTAGTGAAGGTGATCGAATTCCAGCTGAGCTATTTCAAATCCTAAAAGGTGATACTGTTAAAGTGCTGCACTCAATATGCCAGCAAATTTGGAAAACTCAGCAATGGCCACAGGACTGGAAAAGGTCAGTTTTCATTCCAATTCCAAAGAAAGACAATGCCAAAGAATGGTCAAAATACCAAACAATTATACTCATTTCACAAGCTAGCAAGATAATACTCAAAATCTTTCAACCTAGGTTGCAACAGTATGTGAACTAAGAACTTCCAGATGTACAAGCTGGATTTAGAAAAGGAAGAGGAACCAGAGATTAAATTGCAGACATCCATTGTAGCATAGAAAAAGCAAGAGAATTACAGAAAAATATCTATTTCTGCTTCTTTGACTACACTAAAGCCTTTGACTGTGTCAATCACAACAAACTATGGAAAATTCTTAAAGATAGGAATACCAGAACACCTTACCTGCCTCCTGAGAAAGCTGTACACAGATCAAGAAGCAATAATTAGAACCAGACATGGAACAAAGGACTTGTTCCAAATTGGGTAAGGAGGTACATCAGGGCTGTATATTGTCACTCTGCTCCTTTAACTTATAAGTGGAGTACATCATGTGAAATGTCTGGCTGGTTGATGCACAAGCTGGAATCAAGACTGGCACAGGAAATACAGATACAGACATGATATCACCCTAATGGCAGAAAGCAGAGAGGAACTAAGGAGCCCCTTGATGAATATGAGAGAGGAGAGTGAAAAAGTTGGCTTAAAACTCAACATTCAAAAAGCTAAGATCATGGCATCTGGAACCACCACTCCATGGCAAATAGATGGGAAAAAGAATGGAAACAGTAACAGATTTTGTTTTGTTGGGCTCCAAAATCACTGCAGATGGCAACTGCAGCTATCGGTATAAAAGATTATTACTCCTTGGAAGGAAAGATATGACAATCCTAGACAGCATATTAAAAAGCAGAGACATCACTTTGACAACAAAGGTTCATCTAGTAAAAGCTATGGTTTTTCCAATAGTCATGTATGGATATGAGACTTGGACCATAAAGAAAGCTGAACACTGAAGAATTGATGCTTTTGAACTGTGGTGTTGGAGAAGACTCTTGAGAGTCCCTTTGACTGCAAGGAATTCAAACCAGTCAATCCTAAAGGAAATCAACCCTGATTACTCATTGGAAGGGCTGATGCGGAAGCTGAAATTCCAATACTTTGGCCACCTAATGCAAAGAGGTGACTCATTGGAAAAGACCCTGATGCTGGGAAAGTTCGAGGGCAGGAGGAGAGGGGGACAACAGAGGATGAGATGGTTGGATGGCATCACTGACTCAATGACATGAGTTTGTACAAACCCTAGAAAATAGTGAAGGACAGGGAAACCTGGCGCGCTGCAGTCCATGGGGTGGCAAAGAATAGGGCACAACTTAGCAACTAAACAACATGAGAGCAGATAATGTTAAATCAGCATGTGAGTTTTGTAGTCAAATGTTGCTATGTTGTTTGATTTAATTACTAAATTAAACATATTTATTTAATGAAGTTAAATGAAGTTCAGAAATGGAGAAAGCCTTTAGGTCACATTTCACCATGTACCAGGAAAAATGCATATGTTCACCCAAATTCTAATAAGCAGTCCATGGCTGCTAAATTTTGTTTTTTAAGTTGCTTATTATTGAATGTTAAGCTATTAAACAAAGGTCAGAGAAATAAAAACACAATAAGTTTTCAGTAGATGACTTAGCAATCCAACAGTCTAATTTAACTAATATTGGTACAATATTATCAGGCCATAAATTTTACATTTTCATAAAATTCTATTACAGAGAAAATACCTGCAGACACAAGCACTCATTTAATCCTCAAACTAAACCCATGAGGTCGGTATTACCATTCTACTCTCTCGATGCAGATGATGAGTTCGGTGAGTTTAAGAGCACTCAATAGAGCTTCATTCATTTCAACAGTTATCAGTTGACTGCCTACAGTGTGCCAAGCACAGCCAGTAAATAAACTTGGGCCCAAATCTAATAACTAAATTTACTGTCAGAAACATGGTTTCAGTATCTTCCCCAACATAGAAAAGCAGGTAGAAGTTTCTAGTCTATTCAAGTTGCCATCTCAGCATTGTGCCAATCCACTACTGACAGTCTGATAGCTAGAAAGCAGTGGCTTCTTTATCGAATGCCTGAAGTACTAGTTATAGATAAAAACTGTGAGATTGAGATGAGGACTTACCCCCTTCCCACTGCATGCCCTTCTCTGGACTTACTCTCTGCTCTGCCTGTATGCCTGTGTTCCACCTTTTCTACTTCAGTTAACTCTTCTTTGAAAAGCAATCTGAAAACAAGGAGTTTCTTTAAGGAAAAAAAAAAGGATAAAAGATAAACCCATTTTTTAAAATTTAGAAAGCAAAATATACATGATTTTAAAACAGATTTAACCACTGATATGGAAACGTTATGGGGGCTGTGGGAGAAATCTGTGTAGCCTTATGAAAATGAAATTGAAAACTGGGGGCGGGGGGAGGAGTGGTTCCATCAAAATAAAAATGACCAAAGTTAGCCCAGAAAAAGAATGAAAATCTAAACAGACCAATAATCATTAAAAAAAAAAAACTAAAAATATATCTTTAAAAAGTTACAGACCCTGGTAGCTACGCAGATATAATCTTAAAACATTGATTCATGTCACTTAATGTACTCTAGCTCATAGAAAAATGCATTAATTTTCATTTATGCAGATAGCAATGCCTTATTAACAAAACCTAATAAATAGCACAAGAAACTTTTAAATCAGTTTTCCTTATGAACATGGATGAAAAATTCCAAGTAAACTATTATTAATCTAATCCATCATTAAATGAAAAGGGCAATAATTTGAGTTTATTCTAGGTATACAAGTATAGTCCAGTACTAAACAATCTTTCAAAATAATTCAGTATAAATATCATGGTTGCAATTAGTTATGGAATATCCATTCTAAGTAATATTGTCACTTAGCTGTTAAAAAAATAAGATTTATATTTGTTTTTTTTTTTTTTTATTATTGTTTTTGCCATACATTGTCATGATATCACCATGGGTTTACATATGCTTCCCCTCCGGGTCCCCCCTCCCTCCTCCCTCCCCCCCGGGAAATCTCGCTGCACCAGTCCCGAGTATCAATCCTGGGCTGGCGATTGATTAGACACATGACAATTAACATGCTTCAATGCCCTTCTCCCATCTCATCCCACCCTTACCCTCATCCACAAAGTCCACGAGTCTATTCTATACATCTGCGTTCCTTTTGTTGTCTCCCATGTTGGGTTCTCATTACTGTCTTTCTAAATTCCATATATATGTGTTAATATACTGTATTGTTGTTTTTGCTTCTGGCTTACTTCACTCTGGATAATGGGCTCCAGTTTCGTCCATCTGAGTAGAATTGCTTCAAATGAATTTTTTTTTTAATGCTGAGTAATATTCCATTGTGTATATATACCACAGCTTTCTTATCCATTCGTCAGTTGATGGGCATCTAGGTTGCTTCCATGTCCTGGCTATTGTAAACAATGCAGCGATGAACATTGGGGTGCACGTGGCTCTTTCAATTCTGGTTTCCTCGGTGTATATGCCCAGCAGTGGGATTGCCGGGTCATATGGCAGGTCTATTTGCAGCTTTTTAAGGAACCTCCACACTGTTTTCCATAGTGGCTGTACTAGTTTGCATTCCCACCAACAGTGTAAGAGGGTTCCCTTTTCTCCACATCCTCTCCAGCATTTATTGCTTGTAGACTTTTGGATGGCAGCCATTCTGACTGGTGTAAAGTGGTACCTCATTGTAGTTTTGATTTGCATTTCTCTGATAATGAGTGATGTTGAGCATCTTTTCATGTGTTTGTTAGCCATTTTTATATCTTCCTTGGAGAAATGTCTGTTAAGTTCTTTGGCCCACTTTTTAATTGGGTTGTTTATTTTTCTAGAATGGAGCTGCAGGAGTTGTTTGTAAATTTTTGAGATTAATTGTTTGTCTGTTGCTTCATTGGCTATTATTTTCTCCCATTCTGAAGGCTGTCTTTTCACCTTGCTTATAGTTTCCTTTGTTGTGCAAAAGCTTTTAATTTTAATTAGGTCCCATTTGTTTATTCGTGTTTTTATTTCCAATATTCTGGGAGGTGGGTCATGGAGTATCCCGCTTTGGATTATAGCAGAGAGTGTTTTGCCTATGTTATCCTCTAGGAGTTTTACAGTTTCTGGTCTTATGCTTAGATCTTTGATCCATTTTGAGTTTATCTTTGTGTATGGTGTTAGAAAGCGTTCTAGTTTCATTCTTTTACAAGTGGCTGTCCAGTTTTCCCAGCACCACTTGTTAAAGAGGTTGTCTTTTCTCCATTGTATATTCTTGCCTCCTTTGTCAAAGATAAGGTGACCATAGATGCGTGGATTTATTTCTGGGCTTTCTATTCTGTTCCATTGATCTATGTTTCTGTCTTTGTGCCAGTACCATACTGTCTTAATGACTGTGGATTTGTAGTATAGCCTAAAGTCAGGTAGGTTGATTCCGCCCGTTCCATTCTTCTTTCTCAAGATTGCTTTGGCTATACGAGGTTTTTTGTATTTCCATACAAATTGAGAAATTATTTGTTCTAATTCTTTGAAGAAGACCTCTGGTAGCTTGATAGGAATTGCATTGAATCTATAGATTGCTTTAGGTAGTATACTCATTTTCACTATATTGATTCTTCCAATCCATGAGCACGGTACATTTCTCCATCTGTTTGTGTCCTCCTTGATTTCTTTCATCAGTGTTCTATAGTTTTCTATATACAAGTCTTTTGATTCTTTAGGTAGAAATACTCCTAAGTATTTTATTCTTTTTGTTTCGATGGTGAATGGGATTGTTTCCTTAATTTCTCTTTCTGATTTCTCACTGTTAGTGTATAGGAACGTGTATTCATCTTTAAAAATCTGATAAACTTATTCCAGTGAATGAAAGTAACTTAATGTAACCCAGGAATATTTGAATTTAATCCTGTTGATCCAGTGGTTAGGACTCCATGCTTTCACTGCCAAGGGCCCAGATTTGATCCCTGGTTAGGGAACTAAGATTCCACGAGCCACACAATGCAGCCAAAATTTTTTTTTAGTTTTTTTTAATGGATGACTCATAGCATTTTATCTAGGAAGGAAAAGTATTTCAAATAGATCATCAGGGCCAATAGGAGAAGAACTCATCAAAACACACCATGCAGACTCATTAACATTAACATGGTCTACCTACTCACAACTCTTTTTAAATATTCTTGAACTTAAAAGCTTTGCTGTCAGGATTCCAAGGAAGCTGGGAGGGGCACGCTTAGTATTAGAATAATAATCCATGAACTGTGAAGCAAAGAGGTTGGCAAACACATTAAATACATCCATTAATACGATTCATATCACCCACCCCTTCATTTTTGTATCAGGCTGATTCACAAATTGGAAGGAACCAGAAATCCCTATGTATCAAAATTATTTTTTGTTTACACATCGCAAGGAAACCTAAAGTTGGTGATTGCATTTTACAAGGACACTGTGAAAAGCCATTTGCAGCTCTCTAACTTTATGTGACCAGCAGATGGTAGATATTGATCACATAGAGAATAGATGGCAATACTAAGAGAATAAATATTCTGCTGTTATTCCTGGGCAAGTCCAACAGGCAGAAATTATAATTAATAAGTGAAGAAATCAACTATTTTTATAAGTCATGCTATAATATCCGAACTGGTTAGATGTAGGGAAGCACAAAGAAGCACTTAAAAGATATCTATTACTTAGAAGTCTTCAAGTTCACTTTTCCTCTTTACATTGTCTTAATAAATTACACATCAAATAAATACCACTGAAGAAAAAAAATAAGTAAAATCAGAGTTGAATGTCAAGTTGAGTAGAGAATTTTAATTGGAGAATAAAGGTCCTTGTGGATATGGATGATGCTTTTAAGTAAAGTTATCTCTTCCTTTCTCTCTCTCATCTCAGACCTCAATACAAAGCGATAATTGCTTTAAAAGCAAAATGCTTCTTGATACACTGATAGGCTTTTTTTTTTTCCCCAAGGACTATAAGTAGCAAATTTCAACACCTGCTGAATCGCTATTTCACATCTCACTTAACAAACTCTAACAGGCAGCTAAAAATCTCTTACAGGATATTCATTTACCTCAGTTCAAAATGTTTAAGGTTGAATCTGGCCCAGAAAATGGAGCAGAAAGATCAGGAAAGGGAAATTATAAAACTGTCATCACAAATGATACTCTGTTCTTCTGGACTCGAAACACAGCATTTTTTTTTTAACCACGAACGCATATATTTCCCTTTCAAGAAAAATTTAAAAATCATGAAAAAATTAGAAATCTAATTAGAATATAAACAAGCATTGCAGCTCCTGAATGTAATCACTGTGAAAGTATTAAAAATTAGAACAGAATACTACTACATAAGAATTTTTTTTTACAGAAATGGAATAAACATTTGCAACATTGATACAATGGACAGAAGATAACTCTGGTTAATTATATTATATTCCTACTCCTGAGAAAATATTGCACAGTCCAGGAAATGATTTCTGAGATCCTTCCTGTATGTGGTAATATGTCCCAGTGAGGCTTATTGTCTATTAAATGCCCTACTTTCACACAGTCTAAAAGTGGAGAAGCATTTTTACTGATTGTTATGTATCACACCTTCAGTTCCAAGTGGATTTAAAACTGTTTTAAAAGACACATAAAGTGCAACAGTTCAGCTCAGTTCAGTCGCTCAGTCGTGTCTGACTCTTTGCGACCCCATGAACCGCAGCACGCCAGGCCTCCCTGTCCATCACCAACTCCCAGAGTCCAACCAAACCCATGGCCATCGAGTCAGTGATGCCATCCAGCCATCTCATCCTCTATCATCCCCTTCTCCTCCTGCCCCCAATCCTTCCCAGCATTAGGGTCTTTTCCAGTGAGTCAACTCTTCGCATGAGGTGGCCAAAGTACTGGAGTTTCAGCTTCAACATCAGTCCTTCCAATGAACACCCAGGACTGATCTCCTTTAGGATGGACTGGTTGGATCTCCAGACCTCACAAATTAGAAGAGCAAAGCAGAAAGGAAAATATGGGTGGGAGCCTGAATGGAACCAGAAATAAGGCGAAAGGAAACATTATAAAACCTCAGTCTTGCTATTCATGTGCCACAGATTTAGTGCTACGTTCTCTAGCAGTGGCTGAGAAAAGGAAGACATCAAACCTAGCATATGCTGATAAAAGGGAAAAGCCCTAATGAACCTCCAGCGTTGGCTTAAATTATTTTATTTGTAACAGTAGTGAAAATACAGTAGTAGTTACAATAGACCTAACTCGGTGTGCTTACTATAATTTCAGGTACAAGTCTGAATTCATTACATACATTAAATCATTTAATTCTCATAAAATCTAATACAGTGAATAATACTATTACCCCTTATTTATAGATAAGGAAACAGGAACAAAGAAGTTTTAAATATTGTCCAAAATCATGCATCTAGTTAGGGATAAAGTGAGATGCCACTACATGTGTACTTAGATAAACAAGGTAAAATGCTTATTCATCTATATGAAAGAAATTTTGATTAGATATAAACAAAGCTACAAAAACAACCTAGCTAACAACTTTAATTTTATATAGCAAATGACATCTTTTTTCAAACTGAATCCTGCTTGCAACATTAATACAGAATTGAGTGCTAAGATGAAAGTTCATTTACGTTTGGCATGCTACAAATGATGACTCAATTCTCCCTCCATTTTTCTCTAATTAGACTACTGAGAAACCTGTTTCATGTGGTCTGTTGTGATACTGTTTGGCCTTCCTTTGGTAAAAAGACATCCTCAATGTATCAAGCTCACCAGCATCCTTTTCTCATTCCTGGCAACAATTCAAGAACTACAACTTGGCATCAACTCTGTTGGAAGCACGAACAGGAACTCAGGCAGTGACACTGTGGGGCAGTTTTCAATTATAATATACAAATGATCCAAATATGCTTATGTTAATTTGTTTTCTAGAATGCCATTCAAATAAAAACACAAAATTTAAGTAGTCCTGTGAATAACTCTCAAGTCCCCTCTTTTGGGAAACACCATTTTTGTAGAAACATATTTGACCATGTTTTTAACTTTTTTAAAAACAAACTGCTCAGATCTTAGTAATTTTCATGCTAGAAGACAGTTATTTCTCATGGAAGGCAGTATGGAATTAAAATAATAATGCTTTTGACACTTCTCTTTAAAAAAGAAGACAAGGATCTTGAAGTTATAGAGATGCCATCACAATAATGGGAACTCAATAAAATTAACCAAAAATAATTATGAGTTGCTAGTGGAGTACAGACTCACAGGGTTCAACATCAAGAAGCTCTTACATAGAAGGCTAAAAAGGCCAATAAGAAATTGAACGTGAAAAGGCACTATCTTATCTCTGTTCACAGATGGGCTGAGAGAGTATATTTTGGAAGAGTGCCATCTAAGAATGCATCTTTATAGAATGTTCTTAAGCTTAGAGATTGACAAAACCTTAAAGATATATTATTATTTCCTTTGTTTCCATTTTCAGTACTGTTAACAGGATGCTTTCAAACTGACTTAAACAATTTTAAAACATATTATCTCACATAAAAAGTCCAGTTTTGGTTGGGCTTGAGGGTTAACTGATTTAGCAGCTCAAAGTCCAGGCCCCTTATTATTTCCATCTTACTGCTTTGCCTTCCATAGTGTTGTAACAGGTTACCACAGTGATCGGAGCATGGATGCCAGTAGTAATAAGGGTACATGATTCCTCATTTATATCCAGCAAAGAGCAAATGAGAGTTTCTCCCTCAATTATGTTTTCAGTCTGATTTGGCTCAGCATAGTTTCCGTTACCAAAAGAATCCCACAAGGTGATTGCTTAAGCCAGGTTGCTTAACCAATTTAGGTAAGAGATATTATATAATCATGATTGCTTTAGACTACTTAAAGCCTGTCTAGGGGCTGGATTAGGGTCACAGTCCCTTAAGCCACATTCAGTTCAGTTCAGTTCAGTTCAGTCACTCAGTTGTGTCCAACTCTTTGCGACCCCCATGGACTGCAGCATGCTAGGCTTCACTTTCCTTCACCATCTCCCAGAACTTGCTCAATTCACGTCCATCAAGTCGGTGATGCCACCCAACCTTATCTCATCCTCTATCATCCCCTTCTCCTGCCTTCAATCTTTCCCAGCATCAGGGTCTTTCCCAATGAGTCAGTTCTTTGCATCAGCTGGCCAGAGTATTGGAGCTTCAGCTTCAGCATCAGTCCTTCCAATGATATTCAGGACTGATTTATTTTACAATTGACTGGTTTGATATCTTTGCTATCCAAGTGTCTCTCAATAGTGTTCTCCAGCACCACAGTTTGAAAGTATCAATTTTTCAGCTCTCAGCTTTCTTTATGTTCCAACTCTCACATTCATACATGACTACTGGAAAAATCACAGCTTTGACTAGACGGACCTTTGTTAGCAAAGTAATGTCTCAGCTTTTTAATATGCTCTCTAGGTTGATCATATCTTTTCTTCCAAGCAAGTATCTTGTAATTTCATGGCTGCAGTCACCATGTGCAGTGCCTTTGGAGCCCAAGAAAATAAAAGCTCTCACTGTTCCCATTGCTTCCCCATTTGCCATGAAGTGATGAGACCAGATGCCATGATCTTAGTTTTCTGAATGCTGAGTTTTGAGCCAGCTTTTTCACTCTACTTTTTCACTTTCACCAAGAGTCTTTTTAGTTTCTCTTCTCTTTCCGCCATAAGGGTGGTGTCATTTGCGTAGCTGAAGTTTTGATATTTCTATCAGCAATCTTGATTCTAGCTTGTGTTTCATCCAGCCAGACATTTTGCATGATGTATTCTGCATATAAGTTAAATAAGCAGGGTGAAAATATACAGCCTTGATATACTCCTTTCCCAACTTGGAACCAGATCGTTGTTCCATGTCTGGTTCTAATTGTTGCTTCTTGACCTGCATACAGATTTCTCAGGAGGAAGGTAAGGTGGTCTGACATTCCCATCTCTTGAAGAATTTTCCACAGTTTGTTCTGATCCATATAGTCAAAGGCTCTGGTGTAGTCAATAAAGCAGAAGTAGATATTTTTCTGGAATTTTCTTGATGCAATGGATGTTGGCAATTTGATCTCTGGTTGCTCTGCCTTTTCTAAATCCAGCTTGAACATCTGAAAGTTCTCGGTTCACATACTGTTGGAGCCTAGCTTGGAGAATTTTGAGCATTACTTTGCTAGCATGTGAGATGAGTGCTGGGTAGACAATCATTGATATGCTAGCAATAAAACCTTTTCCTGAGAATGTCAAGGCAAAACATTTTGTACTGTGCTGTGATATATATTGGATGGGCTACAGGGGGCAGTAGTGGCTCAGTTCTGAGTGAATTTCTTGTATGCTGTAGGGAAGGACACTTCTGAGGCATTTTTCTTTAAGAGTCAAACACTTGCCATCAGTAAATCATAACTGGTATTTTCATCAGTTAAAATCACATCTGCTTGGAGTTGAATGGATAGTAATAATGACTTTTTCCTTTTATCAATATCACCTCACAGACCTCTCTGCACCTCTGACTTTACTTACAGAAAACTGTTAGTAAGAACAGATTATACATTTGGTTAATATTTTTTTTTTCCTACCCATTTTCCTGCTATAGGCTATAGAATCAGCGAACAGGCAAAATAAATTTCAGTGTATGTATTATATAGAAAGCAGCAAGATTAATGTTAAACATTAAAAATGTTAGAAAGATAAGCTAACACACACACACCAAATTCTGATTGAATGAGAAGACCTCTTGAATGAGTCGGACTCTGAGTTGGAGGTGAATGAAAGAGTAAGATAGAGAGGGAAGGTTTTCCAGATAAGCAGGCTTCAGTGGACAAAGAAAGAAGACTGGGCAGGAGGGTAACTGTTTGGGAAGACAGTAGTGGGTGGGAGGGTAAAACAAAGGGCCATGGGGGCAGTTCACTGATAATTCAAGTCAGATCCTGAATCACTGGGTAATGAGAAACTTAATGGGGCTTCCTTAACAGCTCAGTTGGTAAAGAGTCCGCCTGCAATGCAGGAGACCTGGGTTTGATTCTTGAGTTGGGAAGATCCCCTGGAGAAGGGACAGGCTACCCTTTCACGTTTAGAATCAAACCTCATACCTACCAGAGATGCTCAGAGGGCTCAAGCCTACCTTGTGTGGACCAGGACCCAGAGACCCCACGGAGACTGAGACAGAACGGTGTTTGAGTGTCTCTTGCAGAGGTACAAGCCAGCAGTGGACTGCTGAAGGGTCAGGGGCTCTGGGTGCAGTAGATCTGGGTATGGCATAAGTGCTCTTGGAGGAGTTTGCCATTAGCCTGACCATAGAGCTGCCAGAATTTACACAGGACTGGGGAAACAGGATCTTGGAGGGCACAAATAGAATCTTGTGTGCACCAGGACCCAGGAAAAAGGAGCAGTGACTCCACAAGAGACTGACCCAGACTTGCCCATGAGTATCCAAGAGTCTCCAGTGGAGGCATGGGTCGGTGGTGGCCTGTTGCAGGGTTGGTGGTACTGAGTATAGCAGTGCATGCATGGGACCTTTTGAAGGAGGTCACCATTATCTTCATTACCTCCACCATAGTTTGGCCTCAGGTCAAATAACAGGGAGGGAATACAGCCCTGCCCAGGGCTGGTGCAGAGTATGACCCAGAGGGATGGAATTGGGAGGGAGGTGGAAGGGGAGTTCTGGAAGGGGAACACACGTATACCTGTGGCAGATTCATGTCAATGTATGGCAAAACCAACACAATGTTGTAAAGAAAAAAGTCTTTCTTGAATTTGTTACAATAAAAGACAATAAATTAAAAAAAGAAAATTGGATTAAAGGTTTACTGAGCATGGCCCCGCCCATCAGAAAAAGACCCAGTTTCCACCTCAGTCAGTCTCTCCCATCAGGAAGCTTTCACAAGCCTCTTGTCCTTCTCCACCAGAGGGCAGAAAGACTGAAAACAACAGTCACAGAAAACTAACCAATCTGATCACATGGACCACAGCCTTGTCTAACTCAATGAAACTATGAGCCATGCAATGTAGGGCCACCCACGACAGATTGGTCATGGTGGAGAGTTCTGACAAAACACAGTCCACTGGAGAAGAGAATGGCAAACCACTTCAGTATTCTTGCCTTGAGAACCCCATGAACAGCATGAAAAGGCAAAAAGATAAGACAATGAATGATGAACTCCCCAGGTCGGTAATTGCCCAATATGCTACTGGAGATCAGTGGAGAAATAACTCCAGAAAGAAAGAAAAGACGGAGCCAAAGCAAAAACAACACCCAGTTGTGGATGTGACTGGTTATGGAAGTAAAGTCTGATGCTATAAAGAACAATATTGCAAAGGAACCTGGAATGTTAGGTCCATGAATCAAGGCAAATTGGAAGTGGTCAAACAGGAGATGGTAAGAGTAAACATCAACATTTTAGGAATCAGCAAACTAAAATGGACTGGAATGGGTGAATTTAACTCAGATGACTATTATATCTACTACTGTGGACAAGAATCCCTTAGAGGAAATGGAGTAGGCATCCCAGTCAACCAAAGAGTCTCAAATGAAGTACTTGGATGTTATCTCAAAAACAATAGAATGATCTCTGTTAATTTGAAGACAAACCATTCAATATCACAGTAATCCAAGTCTATACCCCAACCAGTAATGCTAAAGAATCTGAAGTTGAATGGTTCTATGAAGATCTACAAGATCTTCTAGAACTAACACCCAACAATGATGTCCTTTTCATTATAGGGTCTTCCATCGTGGCTTAGAGGGTAAAGTGTCTGCCTGTAATGCAGGAGACCTGGGTTCCATCCCTGGGTAGGAAAGAAAACTTGGAGAAGGAAATGGCAACCAGCTCCAGCACTCTTGCCTGGAAAATTCCATGGATGGAGAAACCTAGCAGGCTACAGTCCAAGGGATCGCAAAGAGTTGAACATGATTGAGCAACTTCACTTCAACTTTTCATTATAGGGAACTGGAATGCAAAAGTAGGAAGTCAAGAAATACCTGGAGTAACTGGCAAATTTGGCCTTGCAGTACAGAATGAAGCAGGGCAAAGGCTAATAGTGTTTTGCCAAGAGAATGCGTTGGTCACAGCAAACACCTTCTTCCAACAACACAGGAGAAGACTCTACACATGGACATCACCAGGTGGTCAAAACTGAGATCAGATTGATTATATTATCTGCAGCCAAAGATGGAGAAGCTCTATACAGTCAGCAAAAACAAGACTAGGAGCTGACTGGCTCAGATCATGAACTCCTTATTGCCAAATTCAGAGTTAAATTGAAGAAAGTAGGGAAAACCACTAGACCATTACCATTCAGGTATGACCTAAATCAAATCCCTTATGATTATACGTAGAAGTGACAGATTCAAGGGATTAGATCTAATAGAGTGCATAAAGAACTATGGATGGAGGTTCATAACATTGTACAGGAGGAAGGGATTAAGACCATCCCTAAGAAAAAGAAATGCAAAAAGGCAAAACAGTTGTCTGAGGAGGACTTATGACCAACCTAGACAGTATATTAAAAGGCAGAGACATTACATGCTAGTAAAGTGATCCTCAAAATTCTCCAAGACTGGCTTTAACAGCACATGAACCATGAACTTCCAGATGTTCAAGCTGGATTTAGAAAAGGCAGAGGAACCAAAGTTCAAACTTCAAGCATCTGTTGCATCAAAGAAAAAGCAAGAGAGTTCCAGAAAAAAACATCTGCTTTATTGACTATGCCAAAGCCTTTGACTGTATGGATCACAACAAACTCTGGAAAATGCTTAAAGAGATGGGAATACCAGACCACCTGACCTGCCTCCTGAGAAATCTGTATACAGGCCAAGAAGCAACAGAACTGGACATGGAACAACAGACTGGTTCCAAAGATGCTAAGGAGTACATCAAAACTGTATATTGTCACCCTGCTTATTTAACTTACAGGCAGAGTATATCACAAGAAATGCTAAACTGGATGAAGCACAAGCTGGAATCAAGATTGCTGGGAGAAATATCAATAATCTCAGATATACAGATGATACCACACTTATAGCAGAAAGCGAAGAAGAAATAAAGAGCCTCTTGATGAAAGTGGAAGAGGAGAGTGAGAAAGTTGGCTTAAAATTCAACATTCAGAAAACTGAGATCATGGCATCTGGTCCCATCTCTTCATGGTAAATAGATGGGAAAACAATGGAAACAGTGACAGACTTTATTTTTGGGGGCTCCAAAATCACTGCAGATGGTGACTACAGCCATGGAATGAAAAGATGCTTGCTCCTTGGAAGAAAAGTTATGACCAACCTAGTCAGCATATTAAAAAGCAGAGACATTACTTTGCCAACAAAGGTCCATCTAGTCAAGGCTATGGTTTTTCCAGTAGTTATGTATGGATGTGAGAGTTGGACTATAAAGAAAGCTGAGTACTAAAGAATTCATGCTTTTGAATTGTGGTGTTGAAGAAGACTCTTGAGAGTCCCCTGGACAGCTAGGAGATTCAACCAGTCAATCCTAAAGGAGATCAGTCCTGAGTGTTCATTGGAAGGACTGATGTTGAAGGTGAAACTCCAATACTTTGGCCACCTGATAAGAATAACTGACTCACTGGATAAGACCCTGATGCTGGGAAAGATTGAAGGCAAGAAGAGAAGGGGACAACAGAGGATGAGATAAGGTTGGATGGCATCACTGACTCAATGCACAGGAGTTTGAGTTAACTCTGGGAGTTGGAAATGGACAGGGAGGCCTGATGTTCATGGGGTCACAAAGAGTCAGACACAACTGAGGGACTGAACTGAACTGCACCCACTCCAGTATTCTTGGGCTTCCCTTGTGACTCAGCTGGTAAAGAATCCGGATGCAATGCATGAGGCCTGGGTTCGATCCCTGGGTTGGGCAGATACCCTGGAGAAGAGAAAGGCTACACACTCCAGTATTCTGGCCTGGAGAATTCAGTGGACTCTAAACTCCACGAGGTGGCAAAGTGTTGCACACGACTGAGCAAATTTCCCTTGACAGAAAAAAAACTAATATTTCTGGGCTTTCTATTCTGTTCCATTGATCTATATTTCTGTCTTTGTGCCAGTACCATACTGTCTTAATGACTGTGGATTTGTAGTATAGCCTAAAGTCAGGTAGGTTGATTCCACCAGTTCCATTCTTCTTTCTCAAGATTGCTTTAGCTATACGAGGTTTTTTGTATTTCCATACAAATTGTGAAATTATTTGTTCTAATTCTTTGAAAAAGACCTCTGGTAGCTTGATAGGAATTGCATTGAATCTATAGATTGCTTTGGGTAGTATACTCATTTTCACTATATTGATTCTTCCAATCCACGAACACGGCACATTTCTCCATCTGTTTGTGTCCTCCTTGATTTCTTTCATCAGTGTTTTATAGTTTTCTATATACAAGTCTTTTGATTCTTTAGGTAGAAATACTCCTAAGTATTTTATCCTTTTTGTTTCGATGGTGAATGGAATTGTTTCCTTAATTTCTCTTTCTGATTTCTCACTGTTAGTGTATAGGAATGCCAGGGATTTCTGTGTGTTGATTTTATATCCTGAAACTTTGCTATATTCACTGATTAGCTCTAGTAATTTTCT